>VCJE01000625.1:9906-28543 GCA_024140265.1 Backusella liffmaniae | reverse complement strand
TTTTTTTTTTTTATTCTATCATTGAGAGTAATATTATTAGTAAAGTAAAAATTTAATATATAGATGCACGACATTTTACAGTCAGATGTATTGCATAGTAAATAAGAAAGGAGTAGACACCATTTTTATATCTTTTGATATAAAAACAATACTAACAGTATTAAAGTATTTCAAATAATCTTGCAGTTGCTATAAAGGACTATTCTATATCGCATAATCAAAAATAATTAAACAGTATATTTTATTGACAAGATTATATTCCATGGACGGTGCCTGATTTGAAATTTGGAAAGTTGACTACAAATACAATGTAACAATGATTAAGCATTGTTTCATCTTACCCAATCGATACTACAAGGGCTGCACACCGTTAATAGAAGTATCAACTACATCTGTACCAATTAAAGAAGGCCAAGTACTCCAGTCCCACATTTCATCCATTGTTAAGAATAAGTTTGAAGGATCAGCACTAGTAATCAATGAAAGGTCGATTGCGGATGATGAAGAGGCCTCTCCTTCAAATGAATCCATTAAACGTGTAGTGGATTTTCCATTAAGTTCGTCCTTGGTCATGATTTTTGGAGCATTTGGAGTGTGATCATTTGCTGCCGCCCATTTTTTATATTCCATAAGCATCCCACAAAATATACCGGCACCAAGTCTACTATAAACTGTGCATATTTCAGTACTAAGCGAATTGGTAGCAAGCATAGTTGAAAGGCCGTTTAATAAGTTGATGCATCTACCTGGGGTATCCTTGGGCTCGATAGATACTCTTCTAAAAATACTGTAGGCATTTGAAATACTGTTCCGAGCTGTTTCTTCATCAATATTATGTTTGTAATTAGAGGTAGATATTCTAAATAAAACGACTGCTGCTACAATGATGCATCGTACAATCATAATTGGCCAGGCTTGATGGTTTTGATTGTCATCTTCAACCAATACTTTTGCCAATTTTATGATTTGTGTGCAAACAAAGTACACCGGTAAAATGACAGATTTCTGATCTTCTGCTGTAGAATCTGGTGAAAGCAAAAACGAGTGAAGCTGTAACTTTGAATGTAGATAATAAATCTCTGTAACTTTAGACATGGGAGAACAGTCGATAGCCAATTGAGAGAATGAATCATCAAATGTTTTATGAAGAAGCCCGCGGATAGCTGGATCTGCTGCCCCATTGGCTTGAGTAACTGATGAGGTAGCTCCTAATGCCTTCATGCATCGATCTAACGTTTGTAGTATCTTGACTTGTTTTAGAAATTCATGCAGCGACGGGTCTTGGTCAGAGCTGTCAAATATAGCCTTTGAAAATGTTGTGTATTCAAGTACAGCAGTCGAAAGCAATCCATGGAAAGAAGCCAAAAGTTGGTTAGTATGGAAGCATGTCATCCATATTAACGCCGTTACCCTCTTTCTCTGGCTCTTCTCACTATCATTGAGTATATATTCGTTCTTAAATGAGGACCGATGAAGACCTATCAGCAGTCCCATATGAATTGCCTGTCCACAATAGACCCAAGACACATCCTCCTGGCTTGTTTTATGAGGAAGTGGCCAATAGCATAAAAGTAAGAGGGAGAGAACATGGGCCATGGCAAAAAATGGGTTGTAAAAGTAGTATGCAAACGCTTGCTTTTGAAGTAATTGCTTCACATGCTCGCTGATTGTATACATAAGGCTTGGGCAACCAATGGGTGCAGCAATAGAACAAACAGTCCAAAAGAGAATTTGACTTTCAGATGATAAAAGTGATGGATTAAGATATTCTTTCGGAAAAACTGGTGCATACGGGTAATAATGAGTAATAAACACTTGAAATAAATGGTTAATGGTGTCTGCTTTAATGACGACATTTTGAATGACTTGATCTGTGGTAAAAAGCTCTGCAGCATTAGAATCAATCTGCAATGGGTTGGAATGTGCTTGCATTTGGATCGGTATTTGTGGAGTTGCTTTAGGTGAAGTGGCATTTGTTTTATTCTTTGCTGGAATGCGCCTGGTTTGTTTTCTTTGAAAGTTACGATCGATTTCACAAAAAGTCTTTGCCTTTTCACAGCGTGAACAACTGTCAGGAAAGCGCTCAGATGCATCACAGCGCACTTTCATTTGCCTACATCTAGTACAAACTATTGCTGAGCGTGTCCATTTTTTTTTATCTTGGGACATGTTGAACTATCAAAAAAGAGAGAAGAGATTATTTATTATTTATTTTTCCGTGCCTTGGCCTGGATTGTGAAACGTTGAACAATTTTATTTTAACAAGTC
This sequence comes from Backusella liffmaniae, assembly GCA_024140265.1. NCBI lineage: Eukaryota > Fungi > Mucoromycota > Mucoromycetes > Mucorales > Backusellaceae > Backusella > Backusella liffmaniae. Next base: position 26,275 of record VCJE01000625.1, on the reverse strand, counting down.
AAAAGGGTAAAAACAATAATGATAAATGAATTCTAAAGGTAGTGAATAACTAAACATGAAATAAGGAAAGAAGCAAGTACAGCTATGGTTATTATTAATTGCCAAGAAGTTTCAATGCAAGAGCTTCTTGGTCTTCTAAAGTCATAGGCTCAGCAGCATCAATCACGCGTTTCTTATTAGATTCTTCATCAGAGCTTTCTTCAGAGTCTTCAAACCATTTACGCTTTCTATCCCCGGTGGATTCCTCTTGGTCAGAGTCTGATGCCTCCGACTCGTCATCGTCTTCCTCTTCTTCAGAGTCTACGTCCATACCAGAACCCTCTGAACCACTTTCTTCATCACTCATTTCCTGTAAATGGCAATTGTATAAGTCTATGCATAATATCCTTGTATTTGATAGATACTTACAGCTCTTTCTCTCTCCTTTCGCTTAATCTTTTTTTCCAACTTCTTTTGTTTAACCAACTCTTTATCTTCAGCATCAGCAACCTTCATAGCTGACTCCTTTTCTGAAATAAAGGCCTTGATTTGTGATTTAGCATCGCCGGCCTTCAAGAACTCTTCTTCGTCGACCAATTCATACATTTGATGTGCATTTCCTTCTTCGTCAAAGATCATCTTTTCACCACGAGGAGCGTTCTTTGCTCTTTCTTTCTTGCTCATCTTTAGCTTTCTCTTGGATATATTTTCACCAACCAAATCATCGATACCGTCTTCGTCTTGGTCGCTTTCGAGTGCGTGATCAGCGCGATGTAAAGTAAGGAAATCGTCATCATCTTCATCTTGGTCTTGAGGACCCAATTTAACCTTATCTCCCTCGTAATCCACCAATTTGTGGTAATGTTCTGACAAAATATCCTGATTCTTTCTTTGGAACATGCGATCGTATTTGGTCTTTTGTGTCTTTTCTTCCTCCTCCTCTTCTTCTTGTTCAGATTCCTCCTCTGAGTCTGACTTTTGCTGAGCACCCATCACCTTCTTCTCTACCTTTTTAACAAACTTGATCTTTGGAGCACCAGGTAAACCAAGGGAATGAGCAAAGTCTTCTGCAGGCAAGGCAGTGACATCAAAAACGGTCTTATTACGCTGAAGATAGACCGATCTCATATAAGCAACAAAGGCACGTTGGGCCAGATATTTGATTTCTGGATCTTGGAAACAGAAACTCTGAAGCTGCTTCTGGATGGTTTGCTGCTTGCTATTTTTAATCTTGATTTCCTCAACAGGAACGCGCTTTTTCTTCAATTCTGCCATCATACCTTCGACTTCAGATGGAACAAGGATCATCAAGGCATTACCTGTAGCATCAAAACGAGCGGTACGTCCCACACGATGAATGTATGTATCTGCATCTTCGGGACAGTCGAGCTGAATAACCCAATCCACTGCAGGGAAATCCAATCCACGAGCAGCAATATCTGTACAAAGTAGAACGGCATGCTGACTAGCGCTGAATTTTCTAAAAATATCCACACGCTTTGTCTGCTTTTGTTTGCCATGCAAGTGCATGACCGGGACACCAGGCTGGAGCTTACAAAACGATTCAAATACAAATCTAGTTTGTTTACAGCTGGATAAGAAAACAATTGTCTTTGTCTTGAGATGTGTTTTGATGAATGAATAAAGAATATCGAGTTTCTTTGGTAATTCGGTAACGACGTAATGCTGAGACAATGCCTTTGGTGTACTGTGCTCAGCCTTCTCGTGCACAGCCACATATTCGGGGTCCTTCAACGAGAGACGGGCCAAGTCCTTGACAGAGCGGGTTTGTGTTGCTGAAAACAAGAGGGTCTGTCTCTGACGAGGCAAATTCTCCACAATGGCGTTAATCGTGTTTTGGAAACCCAAATCCATAATGCGATCGGCCTCATCCAATACCACCATCTGAAGATTATCACAATTAAATCCAAAAGATTGATCCATATGTTGTAATAAGCGACCAGGCGTACAAACAAGAATATTCATGCGAGCAATACGCTCTTGCTCCACCTTGAAATCCTTACCACCAATAATCAATCCTGCTGAAAATGAATGATTTCTGCCCACTTTTTTCAATACTTCAAAGATCTGAACTGCCAATTCACGAGTAGGTGAAATAATCAAGGCTCCTAATCCATCAGCTGCATTCCATTGAGCACGGAACAAGACCTCGAGCACCTAAGATATGGAAAAAAAATTTTCTGCCGTTTAAAACTCCCAATTTGGCTACTATATATCCTATTTGTCTACTTACAGGAATAACAAAACTCAAGGTCTTGCCACTACCGGTTTTGGCCGCACCTAAAACGTCCTTCTTGGCCAAAGCCAACGCAATACCTTTTCTTTGGATCTCGGTCATTTGTCTAAAGTTGGCAGCCTTGAGTCCCTTTTGGGTTTTTTCTGACAATGGTAAATCTGCAAATAGTTCGCATTGGTTATAGTTTTCCTATACAAGATCGACCCAGTTTGTTAGATCAATCTAGTTTGTCAAGATCTATAAATGTGACTTACTGGGTGACTGCACTTTTCTTCCAAAGTCTTCAAGTCGTCCTTTTCTTTGCCTCTCAAAACATGCTTTACGTTTGGTTTTTTGTTGTCTTGCTTAGTGTTGTTTTGCTTGGAGTTGCCTTTAGCCATATTAAACAAAGTAGAACTGGTTGCAAAAAAGTGAATACTAAAAGAAAAAAAAAAAAAGAAGAAAAATCCTTTTCAGAAATTCAAGTCACGAAAGCCATTTGAAATTTAAAAAATCAGAAATACCAACTTCATGATTTCTCCCTCTTTTAAAGCAATGTCACAAACAACTTCAAGAGCGTCACAAGTAACCTCAAGAACATCACAAAGTAAAAATGATAAAAAAGATGGATCATTACCGATCAATCTCTCCACTGTCTCTGTAAGTTATGGAAACATACCACCCAGCACTGTGATGGCAATCACTGAAGGTAGAGGAGTTGCTATTGAAGTCGGTATATGTGTTTTTAATACATCGTCTTGTGAATGTGTACTCTATCAAGTATGTAAAGAAAAGGGCTATCGTATACACTCGTATTAAACAGCACTTTATAGCTTGCTGACTTCCAATCATTTAATAAAACGCTACATATGATCCACTTACGAAATCCTCAAAAGGTAAAAAGAGAGAACTTGCATTGTTAAAATATCTTTGCTCATAATGATTTTTTTTTCAAACTAGATCTTGATGCCATCATCTTCTGTAGAACCTGTTAAAACACAACTTTATCAACTAATTGAGTCTCACTATCCAAATATATCATTGATGGTACTTCCCAGAAAAAACTTTAACGGTGACACTGGTAAGATACATATGTTTGTATACTACCTGATAATAAGCCATCAACCACGTTTCATGATAGGATTGGATTGTATCAGAAGCTTTTCACTGGATGAAGATAGAGCTACTTTATTATTGGGCCTACATACAAAGTAACAATAAACTTAAAAAATGCTTTAGAAAATGTTGTCATTTACCTATGTATTATATAGGTACTTTTGTTTAGCCGCCATCTCAGCTGTATTCAAGTAAGAAAACCTATTTGTGGTCATCATCATAATAGTAACAACTTTTATCTAGATATGTGATGGAATCAGAAGTTATTGTGTTTTCTGAACATACAATTTTATTCTATTATCAAGGTGCAGAGGGCACTGTATTAATAGGTAACTTTTAAAAGAGTTCCTCATAATACATATGCGCATGGAATATTTATGTATTTTATGTGAAAAAGATACAATCACGGTAAAAAACTTGGAGTTGGTTACAAACATAGTCGACAAATTCAGTAAAAAGACGTTATATGGGGTGCTCAATAAAACAGTGACAGCGATGGGAGGACGCCTTCTTCGAATGAATATCCTACAACCATCCAACTCACTAAATGTCATACAGCACCGGCTCAATGCTGTCAACACATTATCTGAGAGTGAAGAGTGTCTATTCGGTATACAATCATCACTCAACCATCTAGCTGATTTGGATCACACTATAGCATTCATTGTTAAAACACCAAGTCAGAAACGAAACACACCATCAAGACTTGTTCAGTATGCCGAAACAAAGATAAACCATGCCATCAAACTAAAGTCAACAATCAAAGCAATTAAAAACATTGTTGAAAATTTCCCACAAGATATAAAAGATGACCAAAATAAAGGACAAAACATCTTGCTGTGTAAAATTTACAAGGTAATCACCAGTTAAATACAATAATACCCTTGACCTAAATGTATTACATGTAGATCTTGTCAAACTCAAAATTTAGTAAATGAAAATAATGGACGTGTACCATTTAACTGAATACAATAGACTAAAAAACATTTACTCTAATCAACAATAGATGAGCTGGAGGATGAAATTAATAGAATAATTGATCCGAATGTGAATATTGAAACAACAAGTTTAGGAATAAGAAATCAAAAATGCTATGCTGTAAAGGTATATAAAATAGAATAGATATATTTGCTTTTGTATTAGAAACTCATAGACATAAAGTCTGGTGTGAATGGATTGTTAGATGTTGGTAAGTAGTATATATACAATAAAGAAGAAAATTATATAATTATTAATAGACATGTTTAAATAGCCCGTCAAACATATAAAGAGAATACAGAAGATGTTTATGAGCTCGTATCGAATTATTGTGGTATAAATATTAAAATGGAGATACTAAAGGATGACTTTTAAATCATTTACTATATATTTTTTCTTTAGATGTTTACAAATTACCCTTTAAAGTTCAATTTAGTCCATCCAAACGATTCTTTGTAGGCATATCTGTAGATAGTCTTTCTACTGATATGGCACTTCCTGATGAATTCTTACAACCTATAAAGAAACGCAAAATCATCCATGCAACAACTCTTAAACTTGTAATACCACATTTCATCCGCTATTTTTTTTTTATTGAAACTAAACGATTTTTATTTTTGATAGATGAAAAAGAATTGCCATATTAACGATTCATTAGCAGAAATTTATCTCATGTCAGATTGGTAAGAAAAAGATGAAATACCCATGCACAAGTTAATAAATAAATGGTGCCCATTTTACAGTATCATTACAGAGCTACTAAATACATTCCGAGAGAACGTAAACTCACTTTATAAAGCATCAGAAGCTATTGCATTATTAGATATGCTTTGCTCCTTTTCCTTTTCGAAGATATCATCCGACTATGGTAATAACTATATACATTTACACAGTAGTAAAAGCAATAATATTCGAGATATTCGAAATACTATTATAGTTCGCCCTGAATTTACAAATACTCTGGCAATCAAATCAGGACGTCATCCGATTCTGGATGAGTTGATGGCCAACTCATTTGTACCTAACGATACATTTGCCTCCTTATCAAGTAGCTTCCAATTCATTACAGGTTTAAATATGAGTGGCAAGTCGACATATTTAAAACAAATCGCCTTATTAAGCATCATGGCACATATGGGGACATTGTAATATGACATTTTTACATTAAATGTATATATATTTATTATTACTTTATTTAGTGTTCCTGCAGAATATGCGTCATTTCGCTTAGCCGATCAGGTAAATAAAGGGAGAAAAAGATATCCTATCGAATAACACAATATATAGATCATGTCAAGGTTGACCAATGATAATACAATGTCTGATGTTGGAACCTCTTCGTTTATGACTGAAATGACTGAAACTGCTTACATTTTACAAAACGTAACAGATAAAAGTATGGTATTCATAGACGAGCTAGGTAGAGGAACATCCCCTGTCGATGCTTTGGGAATCACTGGTGCAATTTGTGAGGCGCTTATAACAACAAAAGTAATATCATATAAAAAAAATTACATGTACTTCATTGAGTATTAACTGTTGACTAGGCCTTTTGTTTCTTTGTAACTCATCTCCATGAATTAACAAAGTCTTTGGCTACTTATCCAAATGTTGTCAATTTGAAACTAAAAGTGGAATCAAAAGTAATCTTTTTTTTTCTGGAAAAAAAAAAGTGAGAGAGAAGCTTAAAGCGTTGCATTTTTTTTTGTAGGAAGATGTAGATAATATTCTAATCATGGATTTCCATTACAAAATAGAGGATGGTCGTATATCTGCTGAAAACAATGATTATGGTAACAATTCTACTTTTAGTCATTTATATGTTTCTCATCGTTTTTTCGTTTTTTATGTAGGAATACACACTGCGCAACTCCTCGGATTCCCAAAAGAAATTATAACATCCGCTTATAGCATCAAACAACAGGTAAGCATTATTACAATCTTATATGAGATCCACCGCTGAAGTATATATTCCTTTCTAGCTACAAGCAGCTAAAAAAACGCCAATGGAAATCGAAAGAACACAAGAATCAGTGATGCAAAAAAGAGTGCTATGGGTAAAAAAATTCCTTGTAGATTTCAAAAACGCAATACTGATAAGAATTTAGTTTGCTGATAAAATCCAACAATTAAGTGATCCGCAGAACTTGGAAGATGAACTGCTTGGATCGTTGATCAAGTTACGCCAAGATGTGTTAAATACTTTAAACGATACTGAAAGCTCAACTTAAAATACATGCAAAATATCCAGGTGATGCTCATCATTGAACCTGTTTTTAAAGAATACATATAATTAACCTTTTCTTAAAATAAAATGAAAATCCAATGATAATAATACAAATAAAATAAAAGTTCTCATTTATGAAGCAAGAGAGGGGCCTGCATTTAGAATTTATAATCAGAAAGTCTGTCCGACTACAGGAAAAATGAAAGGTGTGACAAGATAATCGAGCATATACGATCACGATGAGCAAACAATGTAGTCATTTATCTTTTTTTTTTATAAAAAAAGGCACGGATTCAAGATAATAAAAGCTGCAATTGTTATCATAATAATATAAACATAACTTTTTATACAAAATGCAATCATAACTGTCAAATCGCTCACACACAAACAATTTATGAGGGAATTTTTTCAAAAAAAAAGGAGTTACCTGGGAATTACACGTATTACAACAGAGGGAAAAAAAACATGTAAATAAGTGATGATTTTCCCTATGAGATGGCAATATTCTTTTCTTTTTTGATTTGATGTACACGCCCGATATTAAACGTTGAAAGATTTACTTCATAATAGAAGGATATTTCGCTATGCGCTATATCAAAAATAAAAAACAACCTCCTATTTGTTTGGTTAACGCATAAAGTTTGTTAGCCTGAGAGTATTGGTGTACTACGCACCTACTTTTAGTGCATATAAATGAGGTAAAGGACATTCTTTCAGGGTGAAAGAGTATAAGAAAAAGAGCTTATAATGACGTAAATAGTTATTTATTTTTTAATATTACAATATGCTTTTTTTTTGAACATATATATTCATAGATAGGAAGGTCGACCCTGTTAATATTTTATGTTTTTTTTCCCCCTTTCTTATTTTCTTTTAAAAAAAAATGAAATATACATGTAAACAAAAGGAGATTTATGACAAAGCTCGATATATGGAAAAAAGAATAAAAAAAAATTAGGGAGAGGGATGGGAGTTACATAGAAAATTATTTTTATGTTTATAATCTCATGACGCTTGATGAACCACCTCCTGCAACCATACTTTGTTGATTATTTGTCGGCGCTACCATATTTATCCTGCTAGAGTGCTGATATGGCGACGCATTATTTGTAGATGAACTTGGCGGTAATGAATTTGCAGGACGATTTCCTGACGCCATGCTATATGGTGGCATCATGCTCCCCTGTCTTATATGGTGATGAGATGGAGGAGGAATCATCATCGGCGATGATGTTTTTTGAATAGCGCTGGGTTGAAAGCCATTTGCTTGAGCAACAGGACATTCTTTATGTGCAAGTAATAAGGTTTTTAAGTTGACAATTTCTTCTTTTAAGGATTCTGATTGTAATTGAAGTCTTTCATTGTCACTTGATAAAAATTCCACTTTTGCCTGAAGGTTATTTAACCACTGTTTCTTTCTTTGACGACATTTTAATGCAGCTGATGAAACAATTTATAAAAATGAGTTGAGTTTATAGTGTCACTACAGGGATTTGATAAAAAAAAAATATTAAATTTACCTATTCTATTTCTTTCTAAAAAGTTCTTCCGTTTCTCATCTTCATTGTCATCATCATTATTATTAATACTGTTGTTCTTGGATGATGTTGAAGTTGTTGAGCGAGATCTTTTCCTCGTTGATGCTGTTTGATATTCTTCTGAATATTCGTCAGGGCTAGATTGACTTTCGCCTTTATCATTTTCCTGTTGTTGGGATATCGACCGCTTACGCTGTTCTTGCTGCATATAATCATGTTTAGCTTCACCTTCAACTTTGGCTCTTCCATTTGTATTGCTGTTGTATGAATCTATTACACTATTAAATTTCTTATTCATTATATAATAACGTTTATAGCCTTTTACTTACCAGGGTAGGAAGAACGTAGATAACTGTTGGAACCAAAATTTGTGCCATTTGCTTTTGATTTGTTATTGTTGCCATAGTAGTCATCAGGATTGGCAGGGCCCTGAAGCATAGATGGTGACAAAGGACCGGTACGAAGAGTATCCCAAGAGAATTGGTTCGATACTTCTTTAGGCAAGAGACCACCTCCTATCACAGGGTTATTAGCAGAAGGAGTAGTAATAGAAGCGACAGGTGGTAAAGTGGGTCGATTTTCTTTCTTTTCCTGCTGTTGCTCATCAGTGTTTGCAGCACCAGAAAAACTTTGTTCAAATGGATTAGGCTCTTGATCTAATTTAGTATTTGGTTGCATGTTTCCCATAGACGCTTCATCTAATCCATAACTGTTAGATCACAGCAAGCTGGTTCAAAGAGAATAAAGAAATTTTACCTGTTCCACTGCCAGAACTAGTTTGATTTTTAACTTGATTTTTGTCTTCCATTGATTTTCCAGTCATCTCCTTATTCATCTTTTTTTTTCTATATGCAAATAAGAATCATTGAAAAAATTTCATCATTTTTGTATCACTTACAATTTAATGACAATAAAACTTTTTTTTAGAAAAAGAAAAACAAATAACGTATAAAAACAATGATATTTTGGATAGAATAGATTTGAAAAAAACTATATATGATGATATTTTATTAATTTGATAATCCATGTTATTGTTCTTGAATATGTCACTCGTTTCATTAATTTACCTCAAGGACTTTAAGGGCAGTTAAATTAATATGTGTTTCAATTGTTTACTTAGTATTGCTGATTTTGTTTTTATATTTTTGTACAAAAAAAGTCAAAATAGTTTAAAAAAGAAAAACGGGCAAAATAATTAATAAAAAGTGAGTAGAGAAAGAAAAGAAAGAAAAGGGGAAGTGAGAGAGAAGAAAAAAAAAAGAAAAGAGAATGAGGAGATTTTTTAAAAAAATACGTAATGATTTTGTAATTACATCATTATTTCCTAAAATAGTTTAAATCACCGCCACGTGTTTTTTTTGTTTTATTTTAAAAAAACCAGCATTATAGGCCTTTTTTTTTGCGTGCATTCCCTTAGAGAAAAGGAAAGTGATATGTAAGGTAATAGAAAAGACAATATAAACATTTTATTAATATATTCTTTTTTTTTCAAGTCAACTGTCATCAAAAAAAAAGGTTACACGACTGTTGATTTCATCTCCTCGCCCACTCCTATTCCCACAACAGAGTTGTTAAAAAAAAAAACTAAAAAAGCTGGTTTAGTCTGTGCTCAATTTCATATGGACATGTCAGTTACTTATGACCTGTAAACCTTTTTTTTTTTTAAACTCTTCCGCTTCAACCCTTTTTTTTTGTTCAGAAAGAAAACAAAAACACAAAAAAAAAACTACCTTGAACGTTTCATAAAATTCAAATATAAATACAGGCATGTCTTGATAATCATTATTTGTATTATCTCTTTTCTGAAAATGCAACACACGGGCAAATCCAAAACCATTCGAGTACCAAATAACACTCATCCATCGCACTTGACTTATGGCTCCTGTGAAGAAGATGACATGTTTTATTCTGCACATGGTACACCTGCTTCCATGTCACACTCTTTCGGGAACACCCTCTCCAATTTTGCTGGTTCTTACTCTAGAACCTCTGTTCTCTATGTTGCAGATAGCTTACCTGTTCCTTCCCCCCAAAAACCTGTAGACCATCAAGAAGAATTACCAATTAATAAAACAGAGTAACGTTTAATATGCAAAATAGAAAATAAAACATAACAATTCATATTTTTTTTTATTATTTTATATCAATCAAAATAATAATAGAGATCTAGACTTTCTATACCGTACCAGTTCACAACGTACTGAATATTCAATTCCAGGGAACCAACATTTTCCATGTATTTCACGGCACACAACCGTCGGATCGATTTTATCTCAACGACTAGTGACAAGTGAAGTCTCCACCACTAACCGCAGTAGCTTTATTCAATCAGTCTTTAATGCCATCAACGTACTCATTGGTGTAGGCATATTAGCCCTTCCTCTTTCTTTTCGTCTGGCGGGGTGGTTTTTCGGATCTTTGATATTTCTATTTTGCTGTCTGGTGACAAGCTATACGGCAAAGATCATTGTCAAATGTCTAAGTGATGGCGAGGCTGCTACCTATGCTGACATGGGTGAATTTGCCTTTGGCATGCGTGGAAGACATATTATCAACTTTGTCTTCATCACTGAACTTATCACTATTGGGTAAATATAATTCTAAAAAAATCTCGAATATTTTGAAAAAAATGTGTTTATTACAAATAGTGTCATTAGTAATCAAAAATAGAGTTGCAATGATTATCCTTTTGGGTGATGGTATTCAAACGCTATACCCAGACTTAGGCTTAGTGCAGACGAGGATTATATCGTACCTTATCCTATTACCAACTGTATTTTTACCCATCCGAAAGCTAGCATATACTAGCCTCATAGGTATCATCGCCTGTATCTGTCTCGTGATTATTGTTTTGTATGATGGAGTTTCTAAGCTTTCAAGGCCAGGTTCACTTCATGATCCCATGGTAGACAAACAGTTTTACTAAATATAGTTGTATTAAAGTAACCATTATTTGTTTTAATATTAAATAGGTTACCGAAATTATCCCGAATGATCTTTCTAGCCTTCCCCTGAGTTTTGGCTTAATCATGTCTGGATTTGCAGGTCAGTGCAATTACCGTTTTCTTTTTTATTTTTTTAAATGTAATAACATGTTATCCATTAGGCCATGCTGTATTTCCTTCCATCTACCGTGATATGAAGGACAAGTCAAAGTACAATAAAATGGTCAACATCTCATACCTTATTACTGCTGTCACTTATGTTATTATGGCAATTGCAGGTTACTTGATGTTTGGTCAAGAAGCAATGCAAGAGGTAAAGTTTTGATAAAGGATAATTGATAGCTTATCGGTTTATTTATTTGTATTCTTATCGGTTGCTTTTTGTATTTTATAGATATCACAAAATATAGCCATGATTGAAGAATACAATAAAAGCTTAAACCACTTCGCCATCTGGTTGCTCGTAATGACACCCATGGCAAAATATGGTCTTATGATGCATCCTCTAAATATGAGCTGTGAACTTTGGTTACAAAGTTATTCCTGTATAGAGTCCTTTTTGCTAAACTCAACTTTCCGCAAACAGGCATTTAACTTTTTAACAAAAGTCTTTTTAACCATGATTTTGGTCTATATTGCTATTGTTTTTCCTGGATTTGATAGAGTTATGGTAGGATATACCTACATAAACCCTGTTTCATCACTTGTCCTAATCGCTTTTATTTTTTATTTTTTTTATTAATTTGATTTAGTCGTTATTGGGTGCATTGTTTAGTTTCTCAATCTCGATCATCTTTCCACTTTTGTGCCATTTATCCATGTTCAAGTATAAATTAAGCGCAGCAGAGGTGTTACTAAACTGGTTCTTATTAATAGTTTCGATCATGATGGCTGCCACGGGTACTGTTTGGAGTTTTGCACCAAATGAACTTTAAATTATATGTGTTTCATTATGTGACCTTAAACAAAAATAAAACTGTTTTGATTCATTATAAAAATAACCAGCAATGTAAAAAATACTGTGCCTCCACTCTCGATTTGTCAGATGTTTGACATCACTGCCCAGTTTTCTGAAAAACTTTAGACATTTGTATGAGATTAAATTGCCCAAGTGTTTGAAAATAGAAATGCTTTTTGAGACTCCACTGCTTATTTCAAGAAAATGAGAATTAAAAATAACTGGATACTACAAAATGCTGGATAAGAGGGTTTTATACAAGATTTACAAATGTATTTAGAAATAACAGGTAATTATGGGTAGATGTTGGTTTATCCGGAAGTTTGCATTTAAATGATGTTCTTTCTTGCCACACAAATTACGAGTTCAATATGTTTTATATTTATGACCAAACAAATTAAAAAGGAGTTATTCAAATCTAATTTATGCGTCTTTTTCTGCCGATTATTTCTTTTTTTTTTTGCTGTACTTTCGTATTGAATATCAACCTAGATATGTCAAGCCTACCTTTGACATCAGCGATTACCTTAAACTCGGTCATTATAACATTAATTCCTTGGTAAACCATCAATTATTGTTACAAACAAAGGTCGTAATTGAAAATTCTACAAGTAGTAAAGAGATTAGGTTGGAACTATATACATTTGCGTGCATAACAACATCCAAAAATAAGAGAAACACAGATTGATAAAAAGCGAAAACTTTTATTACAACTTTTAGAGAAGCAGAACCAAAAGGTACCAGTAATAAAAAAAAATGGGCAGTTTGTATTTGAAAAGCTGGGTAGCTTTGATTCAAACGCTGGGGCAATTAGCCTCATTTTTTTATGCAATTTCACCCCCAGAAAACTGGGTAGGACTTTTCAAACATCCGGTAAATTGAGAGTATAACCACAATAGTAATAAAAATAAAGTTTATAATATATAACTTCAACAAAGGTACAAATAACAGTTATAAAAATAAATAAATAATAATATATATAATAGTAGAAAAAATAAATATTATGTTTTTTTCTTAATAAAGAAATAAAGTAAGGGAAATGGGAGGGGGGTACTATCATTCCAAGAAACTTGTATTTGTGTGTCAGTGTATGTATGCTTTTTTCTTTTGTTTTTGTAATATGTATATTTAGGTACGAACAGGAGGAGATTGGTCTTTGTTTTCATTCTTGATTGTGTTCTCCTTTGTGGTATCTATTTTCATATCTGAAAAGTTGGATGAAAATCCTTCACTGGGTTCACTCATGTCTGGATTAACTTTAGTGAAATTAGATGAGAATACGTCTTCAAATTGATCTGGTTTGCTTTCTGTATCCATTTCTTTTGAAGTTGAGAATCCAACATCTTTTGATTGTTCCTCTTTATGCTCATGTTTTACTGTATCTATCTTGTCATCCAATGAACTTAGTGAAATTGCATCAGGTTGGCTAGTCTGATCTTTTTGTTCACTATCTATTGCTCCATTCTCTACAGGTTCAACCTTGTTATCTGAAAAATTGGATGAGAATGCATCTTGGAATCCGTCCTTTTCCACATGATTTGTTTTGGTATTAGAAGTGCTGGTAGAGAAAGCATCCTCAAATTGATCTGACTGTTCATTGTTAGCAATGTCATTCTTTGTATCAGAAAAACCGGCCGAGAATGCGTCTTCCCATTGATCTGGTTCATCAGTACTAGCTGCAAAATCTCCAAATGGATCCTCTTCATCCTCATCAACATATTTTTCGTTAGCAGCACTGGCATTATTGTCATCATTGTGGCTATGAGTACGCTGGAGCCCATTTCTTTGAGAATACTGGCCAAATCCACTTGACCAGTTCACTGCTTGTTTAGAGGACTCTTCCTATAATCGACCAGGAATTTTAATTATATATAATACAATGTGATAAAATAAAATAAAATAAAAAGATGTGTATACCTCTTCTTCATCACTACTATAATGAGTATTTCCGTTGGTCAAATCATCATCATCATCATCATCATCAGCGGCGTTTTCAGGAGCTTCTTCATCAGAATCAATGTACTCTTCAACAAAGGATAAATCATTGCGTCCTCTATATATAAAGGAGATATAAATACAAATGTATATTTTCGTTCGTTTCAAGTATATTTCCTTTACCTAATCCAACTTTCAATTTCTCTCTCTTCATCTTCTTCATCCTCTTCATCAGAGTCATCCAACATATTATGCACCACGGTACCTCTATGGGGGCCATTATCTGATTCATAGCTGTCACCAAATTGGAAATCATCACGACCACTATATATGTATATTTAGTATTGATTCAACACACTAATATGGCAAATATTTACCTAATCCAGCTTTCAATTTCAATTTCTGTATCCTCTTCCCCATTCTCCTCTTCCTCTACCAATGTACCGATACGACTAAACATGCCCAATGCATGGTTTGTAGCGTCTAATTCATCGTCATCTTCCTCTTCTTCCCCGTTGCTATGTACAATTGGATTGATACCATTCATTCTTATATCGCCCAAAGGCATACTATCTCTTTCCTTTGTTTCCCTCAATTGGTTGTTGCAGTATTCATTCCAGTCCTCTAGATTGATCGAGCTTTCGATGGTAGAAATAATACTTTCGGGATAGCCTTCAAATAATTTAATGATTTCATCCGAGATAAATGTCAAATGGCCCATATAGCCAAGTCGCATTCCCTTTGGCTTTGCACTATAAATAATTATATATTAATACACTCTAACCCATCAACTTGGCTCAAATTCACTTTACCACTCATCATCATTCTTCTTTTGTGCCTCCACAATTTTGTCAGTCAAATGACCTTGAGTAAAAATAGTTGTAGCCAATTGACGATTTGATTCTCTATCCATACGACCATTAAACACTTGATGTAACATATCATATACAACATAATGCAAAAAGTTGTTCCAAGGAAATTCAAAAAACAAATCCTAATATAATAATAAGTAATTGCTTAGCACAAGATTTATTATATACACTGCTATACTCACAATACAAATAGGCAATACTTTCTCTTGTACAAATTTCAATTTTAAACGATCACCGTCGGTTTCTTCTTTTTGTTCTTGCTCTTCAGTAAAGTTCAAGTTTGACATGTTGGAACAATGCAACAGCTCTGCAAATAATTCACAGATCTTTAATCGCTCAAAACCAAGCGGCGTTGCTGGCATAATAGGACCCTTTTTTTATTGGCAAGATATGGTGTAAGCCTACATTTTATATATTCGATTCCCATGCCTTTCCCTTACCTTTTGTCTTGGTTTTATTAACAGATCATTAAATCTGTGTATATTATCAGTCATGACCTGCAGCATATCAGTTAATGAAACAACAGGTGGACGAGCCAGCTGATTCTGATAACTCATTACAGTGACCAACCCTGTTTCGTTTTCGATATCGCCATTGTTGTGTCGAATAATATCAATAATAATTGCCACGCCATGAATCAAGGTCGATGTTGAATTGGGCGCATTTGGATCAAGCATGAAATCAGCAAGCTTCTGCATCATTTCCTTACTATAAATATACATGAGTAATTACATTTATACAATATTACCAAATATGTATATAATAAAAACGAACCTTGTTAATTCCAATACAAAGTCATTCATCCCAATACTTGGAGAGTCCAATAAACTGGTTTGAGATAAACGAACGATTTCACAAATACATTGTTGAGCAGTGGCATGTTCCTTTATAATGCAATAAGTGTTAACATATACTACTTGCTTTAATCCAATTCGAGTACATTACATCATTATCAAGGTTAGGATCCAGCCTATTGATAAGGTTCAGTAATAAACCATTGTCGCTCAACCACTAAAATAACAAGGAGACCACTTCAACAATGAGCCCCACATATATTAATATATATTGATTTTTTACCTTTACGGTACCCTTTGCTTCAGGCAACTCTTCCAGTCTGACTAGTGAGATTAAGAGGTCCATAATAGCAGGACTCTGGAGGTGACACAATATCTTGCTAAGATTTTCTGGTGTTGATTTAATAAAGTCCAGCATCTAATATATAGTATATTTTAATGGTGGAACATTCAATATATTAAAAATATTAATCATAATACCTCGACTGTGTCCTTTGAAAGAAATATGGTGATTATTTTACAGAAATAAGACGATTGGTATGCAAAGCCGACATCTGATGAGAAGGACACGTCGAGAAACGACCAAAACTTTTCAAGCAAGTCTTTATGTTCAAGCACAAGAGCATCTGTAAGTTGAGGAATCTCGCAAGAAAGTATTTCACAGGCAATAAGCGAAAGTCTTGGTTTTTAACAAAAAATTGGTTAATTTAAAGTTCAACAGCGACAAAACTTTATTTTTAGTTTACCTCTGTTTATCTGAACCGAGTGAAAAAAAGAGCTGAATCAACTCT
>VCJE01000612.1:4368-30719 GCA_024140265.1 Backusella liffmaniae | reverse complement strand
TTCTTGATTAGCACTGATTCTGGTGCCGGGTCATTATGATCCAAGTCCCTATCTTCAATATAGATATATATCTATGGATTGCTAATGATATGAGGATTATCATTATATATCACAACCCTTACTTTTCTTGATCGGCAGTTGTATTGCTCTCTGATGATTTTATCACATCTATCACCATTTGTATCATAATCAGATATAACCTCGTAGTGATCCAGTTCAAAACCACTCTCTCTTAAAATATTATCTTGTTAAATTTTGAAATCTGCGATTTCCGCTGATTACCTTTCATGAAGATATTTACATTGTTGCCACAAATAAAAGGACTAAGCCAAAAAGAATGAATTAAAGTAAACCCTCTAGTACTTTAAATAGCAGGGTTCACATATCTTTAAATTTGCACTTCAATCAATTCACAAGTTTGGTGGCCAATTTATCGAGGTTTCACTTTAACTATCGGAAAGGATCAGGGGCTCTATTCAGGTTTAATTTTGAACATAAAAGCATCGACTCTACTCCTCAAGAGTTCATATCAAACACACAAATTCTAAAAAAGGGAATCTTTGTGATAGGTTGAACTTGAAAATGTTAAAATGTAAAAAGCCATCGTCTTTTCTTTTCGTTATTTATGACTCTTTTATTTCAAAAACTCTGGTCAAGCAAACTTCAAGACTCTATCAACTGCCTGGCTGTTGGTAAACCTTTCTTGGAAGAACTAAGCGAAGAAAATGATATTCTGATCGGTACAACTGCTGGCCGTGTTCTCATATTGAACGAGACAAAAGTAGATATATATTCTTTTTTTTTTACCTGGGTTGTTCTTCAGCTAATCTATTATAGCCTGTTGAAGGTTTATTGGAAACAAAAGGAGGCTCCATTCAAGCCTTGAACTTGCACGACTTGACAGGGTTTGGAACACTCGATCTTGCAGTAGGGGATTCGGACGGTGTGGTTACCTTATTTACGCGTCAGCAGATATTAAGCAAGCGAGATTTGGGCTCACCTATACGACAACTCTGCATTTACAGCGATCTAGGCAAGTAAAGCGACATTCAATATAAACGAGAATAGAACAGAGAAATAAACTTTTCATTGGGTGAATAGTGGGAGGTTGTGAAATCATTGCTGGCGATTCAAATGGGGTAATAACAAGCTTTCAACAACATGAGGGCCTATGGAAACTTAATATTGCAGAGGAATCAGCAAAGCTTGTGACATTGGGTACAGTAAGGCTATGAATAGGCTTTTTAATAAAGTAAAATCACAATTATTGAAATTCAAAGGGGTGGAAATTAGAGAGGAAGGAAATCACCAGCAATACACTGCATGCTTTCGACAATATTAAAGGATAGATTTGGAATGGATATGGCCTGCTTATTGGTATGTGATGGCTTTCCTTTGCTGCACTTTATACAAAATGGTGAGAGAATACAGTCCCTTCAGACACCAACTGTGATTCAATCGGTAAAATGCATACACAAAGTGATGTATATGAAAATGGTCATTAATCATATTACTTGTAGCTATGCGCTGGTCACTTCTTAAATAATGAGGCATTGAAGCGTTTTATTCGACCAGAAAAGATGATGCATGCTAATTTTAAGCTCGATTTTCAGCAGGTTCTGATGGGAGGACAGGATGGTTATGTGTACATCATGATTGATTTTGAGGTATGTGAATGGTTTGTCTATATTCAACGTAAAGTAAAAACTGATGCTCATCATTTACAAAATAAATAGATATATCAATGGTTTAAGGTTGGGTTTAGTATCACTAGTGTCATCCAATTTAGACCAAATTCATTAGAGGATGATGAAACAGACATGGTGATTTGTACTGGTCATTCCAACGAAGTTTTGATATATCAAGATGGCAATGTGAGTAGACTGTAATGTATTTTAAAGTGGGGAGAGATATTTATGCTATTGTTGATTTTTATTAGCAAATATCACATATTCGCACTTCAGAATGGCCACATGCAATCACACTGGGGGATGTGAATGCTGATGGGCAAGACGAACTCGTTCTTGGTCTATTGGATAGAAAAATAGAAGTTTATCAATGGGAAATAAAGAAATAATAATAACAATCAAATATATATTTTATAAAGCTTTTTGTTTATTGAGATAGTAATATGAATGGGGATAAAAAAAAATAAGATAAACTATAAGCTATTGTGTGGTGTTATTCAGGTGGTGTATTTATAGTGCTGAACCAATACACGGGATTGTTGTGGAGCATCCTTCTGACTCCAAGTCTCAACCATGGTTGAATGCTCGACATAAGACTGGATGCTTTCACCCAAGATATCAAGACCACCCACCTTTACATCGTACTCAGACTTGATTTCTTCTTCGCGCTCCACAAGAATGGCATGGCAACCTTGTTTTCTAGCAGCTGAAATCATTTCGGGGCTACTAGACACAACAGCCAACTGGTTGGCATTTTCAAGTCCCAATAAGCGAACGGTGCCGGCGACAACAGACTCGGATGTTTCACTACCAAACATATCGGCAGAGAATTGCGAGTGCCAGCAAAGTTGGTTGTTCTTGGCCAAGTCAATCATGGTGCGTGTGTTGAAGCGATCAGAGATGGCTACAGCCGTGAATTTTCTAGAGAGCTGGTTCTTGATGCGACGGATACCAACTTGGGCATCATCAAAAACGTCGACTTTTCTCCACGAATCACAGAGTTGTTCAATCTCGACCTCGCTCAAAAGTTCCTTGACATAGTAGCGCTGCAAGTTGTAGGTAAGTGCCTCATGGAGCAACAGATCATCAGAAAGACCCTTCTTCTTTTTCTTGAGATCAATAAAGAAGCTATACCACTCCTCGATAAAGTAGTTGAAGCGGATACCGTGAAGTACAGCATCGTTCTTGTTGGAGATGATTTGCTTCCAGACATTTAGAAGACTCTTGCGATAGTTAACAACGGTACCAACCACATCAAATGCAAAAGTGTTGACATTCTTGAAGGATTCGGGGATAGTAGTGGCCTCGGACCAGGTCACAACCTTTCCTTCGAAAGCGGCCGAGATGGAGATGTCAACAGAATGGTCCAAGGTGTGATGGACACGTTGCTTGGTGCGTTCAACGATGGATTCCACTCTTTGGACAATCACCTCGATATCTTCAACTTCAATACGTTTAATGACCTCGCGGATGACAGAGATCTGAATAAGCAAGGTAGATCGGATGCTGTCGACACAATCAAGAGACTGCTTTTGGGCATTCACAACCAAAGTATGGGTTTCTGTATCCACATGAGAGGTAGCCGAGGTCTTGCTGGTGGTCGAGAATTTGTTTTTCATGTCTGGAATAAAGACATCAAGTTCCTTTTCAGCGGCTTCGAGTCTCTTTAGGATATCCTTGCGGATGGTCTCAGAGTTACCGTGCACAATGGTGGTGATGTTCTCCAAAAGAAGAACAAGCCAGTTATTGATCTGAACCTTGGATTCCTGAACAACAGTAACCATTTCAAGTCGGACACGCTCCTTTGTCTGCTCACGGGTCTCGGTGACAACCTCAATCTTGACCTCTTCCTTCTTGACTTCTTCCTTCTTTTGAACCACCTCGGTTACCTTTGTGTTTGTGACCTCACTTTCAATGGTGTCAACCTTGGTCGTGGTATCACAATGGACTTCAAGAGCACTATTGATCTGTTGCTTAGCAGCAGTAACGTGATTTTCTATCTGAGTCTTGACATCAATGGCACTGGTAGAACCATGGTTCACAATCTCAGTGATTTGAGTAGCCTGGGCAACGGCGGTAGCCTTGATCCAATCAAGAGTGCTTACGAATGTGCGGTGACTTTCTTCGGTGGTTGTCGTGGTCGTCTTGGTAGTGGTAACATACTCAGTCTTGGTCTTGTTGATAGTGATCTCAAGTTCAGCTTGAGCCTCTTCAACAATCTTGGCAACCTCCACAGAAGTGTTCTTTCCACCCTTTTGAGTACAAGCGGTAACCTTTTCAGTCAACAAAGTAAACCATTTATCAACCTGGACTTGGACATCCTGGACTGAAGTCTTGTGGACGGTTTCAACAACAGCGGCCTTCTTTTCTTGGTTTTTGTTATGGTAGCTAATGGCCAAGGCAGCGGCAGCGGCTATAGCAGCAGATCCAAGAGCAACCTTTTCAATGGTGTCCTTGTATTCATGGTAGCGACTCTTCTCCTCTTTCTTTGTCTCCACGGCAGTGACCTTTTCAACGGCTTCATAGTGTGTCTTGACCTCCTGAGTCAACTTGGCTTCAGATGTCTTGAGTGTGGTAGAGACCTGTTGGGTAGATGACTGGCTAACGGCTGTCTTGATAGCCTCCAATTGTGCCTGGGCACTAGACTTGATATTACCAAAGAAGACATCAAGATGATGATCAGTAGAAACATGCTGGGTCGTTTCAGTCTTTTCAATAGTGGTAGTTTCCTCCTGGATCTTTGTAATCTTGGTATTCATTTCAACCTCGGCTTCAGCAATAACAACATTGATCTTCTCCTTCTTTTCTTCTTCTGAGCAATCACTGGCTTCCAAGAGGACGTCAATCTTTTTGCGTAGGTTAGAGTACCAGTCTTGAACGGTGTCTGTGGCTTTTTGGGCAGTCTTAACAGCAATGGCAACTAAATAAATAATAATAATAATAAAAAACGATGAGCATTATATAACTAAATCCATGTATATAGATACTTACGGCTTGCTGTAATAGTTGCAGCAACAGCGGTAAAACCAAACTCAATCTTTTCCTTCGACGACTGACTTACAGACATGACCTTCTTACAAGCCTCTTCAGAACTAGTAGTTGTACTAGTCACAACTTCAACAGAAACGGTCTTGACCTGATTGATCTGCTCTTGGACAGTCTTGTGAACAGATACCAATGCTTCCTCCATCTCGATACGTGTCTTCTGATCCATTTCAGAGTACTTTTCGCTTGTCTTGGAAGTAGTAGACTTGGCCTCTTCAAAGATGTGGGAGATTTCGGTCTCTGTGGCAGCCACCATCTTGGTGATGTCCTCATGTACATTAGAACCACCTTGCTTAATGCGGGTTACAATCTTTTCAGAAAGTTCGGCAAACACAGCAACAGTCGTGATACGAGTCTCTTGGATAATGGTATAGGCCGTCTTGGTCTTATCAACCTGGGTGGTCATCTTTCCACAAACAGGACCGGCATGCACCTCGGTCTTGACCTTTCCAAACTTGACTGTGGACTTGAGCTGCTCAAGAGTCACATCAATCTGATGATGAGAGGCGGTAACCAATGCTTGCATTTGGCTTGAAAGGTCCGTCTTGGATACAGACGAGTTGATACCAATTTGCTGAATCTGGGTAGCCTGGGTGGATGCAACGGACACAGCCCAGTCAATCTTACTAGTATACTCCTGTTCATCTGTGGTAGAAATACAATACTGTGTACCCTTCTTCTTGAGAACCTCAACCACCTCAGTAAGCTTGGTGCGATGCATTTCAACAATGGATGTGATCTCCTGAGACGAAGCACCAACGCTGGATGCCTTGGACACTTGCTGGATAAGAGAGGTAAACCACTTGGAGATGACAATGTTTACACTTTCAACAGTCTCAACACCTGTTTCATGCTTGACCACAACATCGGAGAGAATGGCCTCATATCTCTTTTGTTCCTCTTTCTTGTCTTTACCGTTCTTGTTATAGATAAGTGCAGCAGCACCGGCACCAATGGCGAGTGAACCAGCAATGATCTTTCCAAAACCAGATTGCTTCTCCTGAACTATTTATGAACAATATATATTAGTACAAATTTATTTTATATTGAACAATGCTAATGTATTACCTTTCTCAGTCTTTGTTTCAGTAACCTTGGTTTCTTCCTTTCTTTCATACTCAATGTCTTGCTCACCAATGACAATAGCATGTTCATCCTCTACATGGATTTGGATAGCAGAGCCTGTGTTCGTGGTAGTTTGAGGTTTGGCCTTTTGGCTGATAACAACAGCAGAGCCCATCGAGGTCTTAATACGCTCGGTAGAAACAGTAGACAATTCGCTCAAACGTTTCTCCAACACTTCGACACTGACTGTACTGTGAGACTCAATAGCAACCTTCTTGACCTCATGGATTTCGGTAACAATAGAGACTCGCATGGTCTCAAGACTTTGCTCGTACTGCTTGCAGGCATAGTTGTAAGACTCTTGATCGAGACTCTCATGAGACAATCGCTGGAGGAATTCAGCGCGTGCACTTGAAATCATGGTATCGACTTCCTTCTCGGCATCCTGTACCACAATGGTGATATCCTGTTCGACATTTGTGCTCTTCTTGGAAACCGAAGTAGTGATCTTCTTTGTAAAAAGCTTGAACCATTCAGATACGACCTGTACATTTTCATGGACATCAACAGACCATTCAGCATCATGGGACACCTTCTCTTGCTTCTTCTCATCCTTACGGGCTTCATGAATGGCAATGGCAGCTGTGGCAGCGCCTACAACAACAGCAGTGGTGCCTGTGACAGCATGGTTGATCTTTTCACCCGAAGTTTGAATGATGGTGTTGATCTTTTCCTTGACATTGGTGTTGGTCTTTTTGACTTCTTCAACGCTCACTTGCTCAATCTTCTTGACGTCAGTAGTGAAGGTCTCCTTGACATAATCAATGGTGCTCAAAAGCTCTTCTTCCTTGGCCTTGGAAACGGTCTTGATGGATTTGGAGCTGTTTGTGATCTTTGCCTTTGCTTCAGAAGTGATGCGATCAATCTCAGTGATAGATTGCTTGACCAAAATGGCAATCTTCTCCTCCTTGTTGGTGATCTTTTCATCGATGCTAATAGCATGGATCTCCTCAGAGAGTTTGGTGTGCCATGTAGCAACTACAGTCTTGACTTCTTCAACGGTATCAATGACAACAACTGTGGTCTCCGTCTGCTTCTTTTCAGTTTCAATGGTAGTGACTGAGTGCTTGCATCCAACTTCCAAGGTTTCAGT
This sequence comes from Backusella liffmaniae, assembly GCA_024140265.1. Taxonomy (NCBI): domain Eukaryota; kingdom Fungi; phylum Mucoromycota; class Mucoromycetes; order Mucorales; family Backusellaceae; genus Backusella; species Backusella liffmaniae. The sequence goes on along the minus strand of VCJE01000612.1, from coordinate 23,768 downwards.
GATTTGGGTCTTGGTGACTTGAGTGATCGAAGTGAGCTTCTCATTCAGTTCGACTTCAGATGAGGTAGTAGCAATATGATGAAGTTCACTGAGCTTGGTGTTAACAAGAGTATCCACCTTGGTAAGACTTTCCTTCACATGAGATTCAATCTGATCAAGCGTTTCGTCATCCTCGTACTCCTTGACAAAGACCAACTTGCTATGGGTACGGTTAAGGGTTTCAGAGAGCTCCAATTTGGCCTTCTCAATCAATTTAGCAACTTCTTCATTAACGTTGGTGTTCTTGGTATGTACACAGATAGACACCTCTCTCACCAATTGGGCAAACCAGGTAATGATAACAACCTTGGACTCCGCAACAACTTCAGAAACATGCTGCTCCAATTTTTCACAATACTCCTTGCGATTGACTGCAGAAGTTCGACCTGAACAAACAGTATCGGTGTTCTTCTTGTGCTCTGTCTTGGAAATAACCTGAGATTGTTGGGACTGAGTGAAAAAGTGGTAGTGGTCCATCTGCATGTTGACTTGCTGCTGGATGGCAGTAGCAATGGGGCGCATCTGCTCAATACCACCAGTCTTGGAGGAAGCTGAGATAGCGGACTGGATACCAATTTGCTGAACTTGGTAAGTGCTTTGAATAACAACATTTCTAGCCCACTCAATAGAATTACGGTAGTCCTGAACGGTAGAAATATCAGCAACATGAAGATGAGCATTGGCACTTGCAAGCTTGAGTGTTTCACTGATTTCAATAGTAGCCTTTCGTACAATGATTTCAATGTCAGTGGAGGCACTGGAACCACCCTTCTTGGCACGCTTGGAGACATCAGTAATAAGCTGATCATACCATTGGCTGACAATGATCTTAACATCACTGCTCTTCTTAACCACCTTAGTTTCCTTCTTATCAGTCTTGGAGATAGCACCAATAACAGCGCCAGCGGCAACACCAGCGGCAACACCGATAACTACACCAGCGGAAGACTTCTTCTTGGACTTGTGGTCTTCATCAGAGGATTCATCAGAGGATTCACTACAAGAGTCAAAGATCTTGGAACTCTGTCTTTTTTGTTCCTTCTTTTCACTGGTCTTCTTTTTGGTCTGCTTCTTGCTACAATCAGAATCGGATTCGCTATCAGATCCACTATCGGAAGAGGAAGACGACTTCTTCTGCTTGGTCACCTTGGTATCCTTGGTTTGCTTAGAATCCTTGGTCTGCTTGGAGTCCTTGGTAACAGTTGTGGTTGTCTTGCTGATACAACTAGCTCCAAACTTTTGCTTGCGATATTCCTTTTGCTATTTTCAAAAAAAAAAAAATCAATACTTTTGTTTTCCTTTTTTTTTCGTTCTATAAAAACTTACAGATTTCCATTTCTCACAGTGGACAGTAGTTGTTTCAATATCAACCTTCAAAGTCTTGTCGCAGCGAGACAAAGCAGTTTCAATTTGGGTAATAGTAGCTTGGACCAAAGGCTTCATCTGTTCATATCCACCTGTAGAGCTGAAAGACACACCTGCATTAATACCAATACTCTGCACCTGGGTAGAACTCTGGAGAACCATACCACGAGTCCATTCAATAAGACCAGTGATTTCCTGGATAACAGTGGCACTCTTCTTGCTTGACTTGACCTTCTCAGTAAGGGTATCAAACTCAACAGTGATGTATTCCTTGAATTCGGCAATGATAATGTCCACCTCCTTTGTAACAATACTGATATTGTGCATACGCTTACTACATTCAGAGACTTCAACCATCAACTCCTCCAAAGCAGTACGAACCGACACAGTAAGATACTCGACAGCAACAGTAGACTTGGATGAGACCTTCTTCTTGTCTGACACCTTGGCTTCTTCAGTCACTTGATGCTTCTGATCAACAACGGTAGTTACACCCGCTATGGTAGTCTCACAAGTAACCAAGACTTCGCTGATCTGATGCTCATGCTTAGTGATCACAGTAGTCATCTTTTCAAAACCGCCATAGCTGTGCGTCTCCTTCGATGCCTCGATACCAATAGCCTTCACCTCAGTCAAAGTGCTTGCAATGGAAGACTTGACCTTTTCAATAGTTGAATGAAGACAATTGATCTTCTCCTCCGATTTATGGGTTTCCGAAATCTTGGTAACAGAGACCTCCAAGTATTCAGAGATGCGCTTATTCTCGGTTGAGATGATAGTATCAATCTCTTCAGACGATCCACCATGTTGAGCACAGATAGAAACCTTTTCAGCCAAGTCTCGCATCCACTCACGAATAGTCACCTTGATTTCCTTGACACTCAAAGAAACCTGTAACACTTGAGCATGGGATTCAGAAACCTGGTGAGACTTATCTACAGTAATATGACCAGACTTGTAATGTTCACAGGTAGACTTCATGAAGGAATGCTTAGAGCACTCAACCTTTTCAGTAATCTCGGTAGTTGTCTCGGTTTCAATGGTAGTAATAGTCTCCACAATCTTGGTAGTACTCTGGTTCTTTTCAATATACCAAATACTCGAGTGCACCCTGTTGATTCTTTGAAGAATAAGATCCTCACTTGACTTGAGAACGTGGATGACTTCAGCAGTGGCAATACCAGACAATGCGGCAACAGAAACAGCAGCGACGGCAGACTTGGTCTCCAAAGCAGAAATTCTCTTGGTAGCTGTTTGCTTCACCTGCTCAGCATGAATTTCCAAGTTCTTGCGAGTTTCAGCAACAAGAATAGCAATATCCTTCTCGACATTCTCACCACCAGATTGGATGCGTTCAACAGCAGTCTTGGTGAAAGTCTTGAAGAAATTGACAAACGAAGTTCTGACATACTGGGTAACAAGGACAAGCTCACTCTTGACATCAAGCAATGCAGCCTCCTTCTGCTTCAACTGATCAGTAGTAGCACCAATGAACTTGATAGTATTCTCCTTGGTTTGTTTGACATGTTCCAAAGCGGCATGCACCTCCTGAACAGTGGACAACTTGATCACCTCAAGACTGGACTCTACATCAACCACAGAGCTCTTGGATGAGTTGACAGCAATTTCCTGGATACGACCAGCCTGATAAGTAGCAGTTTGTTCGATCCAAGTAAAGACTTCATGCTGATGTTGCTCAGTGATGACAGTGCTAGACTTGGTCTTCTTGATCATCTCGATAAATTCAACCTTGGACTTCTCAACAGTGGCAGTGATCTCCTCAGTAGAAACTTGGGACTTCTTGGTTTGAGACAAAACAGTTTCGGTTAAGGATGAAATCCATTTATCAAATTCAACCTTGACCTCTTCTGTTACAACCACAGTCTGCTTCTGGATTTCCTCTGTCTTCTTGACTTCCTGCTTGTGTTCAGAAATCTTCTTGGCAATCTCAACAGCGACAGCGGTACCAGCAGCAACTGCAGCAGAACCAATGAGCACCTTCTTTGCAAGATCCATCTTGGACTGATGATCTTCTTCCTTCTTTTGCTCATGCTTCTTGACAACCTCTTCAGTCGAGGTCTTGACCTTGGAAATACTACCTTCAATCTTCTCAGCCACCTTGTCTGTTTTGGTAACCACAGATTGCTTGGTGTTGTCATAATGGATACGAACATCATGGCGGGATTCCTCGGCGATTTTGAGAAGCTTCTCAGAAAGAGTCTTTGTCTCCTCCTTGTGAGTGATGGTAGTCGTCTTGATTTGAGAAATGCGGGTCTTGGCAGAAGTACGGATTTCTTCAATGGCAATGAGGAAATGCTCTTCTTCAGACTTCTCATGCGATGACACCATGGAAAGCTCATAAGACACCTTCTTCTTGGCCTCTTCACAGATACGGTCAAGTTCTTGCTCAGAAACGACAATATAACCTTGGACATCCTGTTCAATTGTCTCTGTGCTGACGGATGCACTGTGACTGATCTTTTCAACCAATTCAGTGATTCTGCTGGATACTGCCTTGGTTGTCTCGGAAACCACAACGAGACCATATTCAGCACCCAAGGTAAGCTTGGCCTTGGTATCCTCAGTCGTATGAGATTCAGATGTTTGTTGGGATTCTGCAACAACCTCAATGTGATGACCAATCACAGTCTCAGACACTTCCAAAGTACCATTGACCTTTTCATGAGTTTCTTGGGTGATCTTCTGAAGCTTTTCAGCCATTTCAGTTTCGGTTGTAACAGTAGTAGCTGTCACTGTTAATTCCTCGACCTTCGAGACCTGAACCATAACACTCTCTTGCACCTTCTCCAACGAGAGCTGAAGCTTCTTGTTTGTCTCCTGGATCACTTCAAGCTGAGTCTTGGTTGAAACCTCACTCTTCTGGGATTCCTGACAGGTCACCTTCATCTTTGCTTCAAAGGTCGACTTAGTCTCCTGGATAAAGTGATCAATCTTGGAGCGGGATTCCTTAATGATACTGCTAATATCAGATTCAACATGTTCACCACCTTGCTTACGACGCTCAGTAATGGAAGCAGACATTTCACTAAACATGGTTTGGAGAGTAACTCGAGTCTCTTCAATAGCAATACCAACAGATACTTTGGTCTTTTCAACAAGCTCACCATGAGAAGATTTGGCATAATCCATACCCTCATATTTCTTACCAACAGAAATCTCAGCAGAGGAGGCATGGCCAACCGAGTGGATAACAGATGCAGATGTCTTGGATTCTTCAATAGCAGAATCAACTTGCTCAAAGGTAGTCTTCTTCAAGACACTAATCTTCTCCTCAAGTTCAGTGGTACTGGATGTACTTGAAGTGGCAACCTGAACACCAATCTTCTTCAATTCATTGGTCTGAGTCCAAGCAGTAGTTCTTAACCATGACAGAGTCTTATGGAAGGACGTTTGGGAGGTACCAATGATGCAAGTCGTGTTACGCTTAGCCCTCTCAATAGAAACGATAAGTTCTTCTTGAGCCTTGACAATAATAGCCTGGATTTCCTGCTCAGTACCCTTGTTCTTGGCACATTCAGAGACACGCTCAGTGACACTGGTAAACCAGGTGTGGTACGTTGTTTGAATATCAGTGTACACCAATGTCAAAGATTCAGATTTCTCTTGCTTGGTAGAAGATACCTTGGTCTTATCCTCTACATGGATTGTTTCAGAATTCTTTCCAACAATCACATTAGCATGAGAAACAGATGGCTTTTCAGCAATAGCAGTCGAACTGGTGGTCTTCTTTTCATCCTTGCCTTCATAGTGATGTGCAATAGCAGCACTTGCAATGGCAGCGGCAGCAGCTCCAATAACAGCAGTCTTGACACCACTAGATGACTCTGATTGTTTGACTTCAGTGATCTTGGTCTTCTCGACTTCGGACTCAACCACACTGGTAGAGGTCTTGCTCGTCTTGTCCTTTTCAGTAACAACAGCGGTAGAAGCCTTTGAAGATGAAGATGCTTCAGCCTGAGAGCCTGAAATGAGAATGGTCTTAGTTGAACCACTGCCAACGGTCTGTGATACATCAGTGGAGACCTTAGTCGCTTCCTCCTTGATGTCTTCGGTGGATTGCTTAACAGCAACGACCTCACTGACCTGGATAACAGTAGTAACAATCTTTTGAACTTCTGTCAAGGCAATACGAGAGACACTGGTACCAAAGGAATACTTGGTATATCTAATGATATCCTCCTTTGTGACTTCAGACTTATCAACATGCTTCTTGAACTGAGTAATGTTGGCAATGATGGAAGCCTTGATATTGTCCAAGGAGTACTCAATGCGACGTCTTTCAGCCCAACTGAGATAGGTCAAGTTGGCATAATAGGCACGGATCACAAGTTTAGCCTCTTCGATGCGAGTAGACACCTCAACCTTAGAAGCCTCTACCAAAGCAAGAGTATCCTTCTTGGCATTCTGTTCAGAACCTTGTTCCAAGCACAAAGTAATTTGCTCAGAAATCTCGGCAAACCAACTTGACAAACGAGTCTGAGTCTCAACAAGTTTATCAGAAATTGTCTTTTGAGAAACAGCGACCATCTTTTCGTCCAATGTAACCTTAATCTCGGCCCTTTCAGATTCATCATAAACTTCGAATCTCTGAACTTGGGTGATTTCATGAGTAATGGCATTCTGGTAAACGGTAAGCTGTTCCGAGAGATGCTCCTCTGTGATACGCACAGTATTCTGCCAAGCCTCTTCAGTTTGGACAGACTCCTTCTTGGAAACAAGAGTGCTAACATGACTGGCAATGGTTGTTTCAGTCACCTTAATGGCAGCTTCAACAGACTGATTGATTGCAGTCTTCTTGCTAGACAACACAGTTGAACTAGTACTTTCAAGATGGGTAGAAACAGACGACTTGATCTCATCAAGACGAGCCACGATTTGTTTGTGAGAAGTTTCAACAAGAGTCTTAATCTCCTCTTCTGACGAACCCTTCTTCTTGGCAACAGCAATAGCTTCGTAAAGTTCAATAAGCCAGTAGCGGACAGTCACCTTGATAGTGTCGGTGGTAACAAAAACGTTTTCAAGTACGCTACTCTCAGCCAACTTGTGTTTGCCTTGAATAATTTCAGTCTTTTCAGTAGTGGTCTTCTTTTGCTCTTCAATAACAAGTTGGTAATGGCTATCAACCTCCTCAGTGACAGAAGAGACAACCTTTTCAAAGTCAATATCGGTTACAGTAGAGACTTCTTGCAACTTTAGATGATCCAAGAACTTATCAAACACACGAGCACGATAAATCTCTTTGACTTGCTGAATCGACATGTGCCAAGCAGGAACAGATCCATGAATCAATTGATCTACAGAAGCATGAACACGAAGATGTTCATCCAATCTTCTGAAAAGTTCCTCACGAGACTCATTGATGGTCTTGACGAGCTCAGATTTGGTCTTGCATTGGTGAACACGCTGAGTGAAAACAATCTTCCAAGCATGAATGATAACCTGGGACTCTTCAATGATTTCCACAGAGGTCTTTTGAGACTTACGGACCCAGATAGTTTCAGTGCTCTTATTCTCATCAGTGACAGCAGATGATGACGAAGTGTTTTGGATAACACCAGCTGAGCTTGAAGAAGTAGAAGAGGTCGCGGTGGTGGAAGAACTCTCCTTCTTTTCCTGATTAGCAACCACAGATGCTTGTTCCTTGGAAGCCTTGTGCTCTGACACCTTTTCAGCCACCTTGGAAACAGTACCAATAACTGCAGCACCTACAGCACCAGCAGTAACTGCAATGCCAACATCCTTGAGAATTTCGTGGAAGCCGTGGGTCTTTTCAGTGGTAGTGACACCAGACTCAACTTTAGCAACTGTGTTGGTCTTCTTGACAAAGTTATCAACAACCTTGATTTCAGCTTCTTCAACGCTTTCAATAATAGCACCTTGTTCAATGCACTCAGAAATACGCTCAATGGAGGATGCAACGGTAGTGGTTACACTTGAAATGCTCGTTTCAGTGGCCTTCTTAACAGTAGCCTTACCAAAGACAGGGACTGAGAATCTCCAGTTGATGACCTTCAGGGTTTGAGTGGTCTCCTTGCGAGATACCAAAACAACAGTGGTGTTCTCTTGAAGAGTCTCAGATTGGTAACCAAACACAAGGTGAGAGTAACTATCAAGGTGGATCTGGCCTTCAGAAGTCAATGACCATTTCTGGCTACTCGAGCCTGCTTCAGAAGTTTGGACAATCTTTGAAGATACATCAATGTTGCCTTTTTTGAAAAATTAAAAAAGAAATTAGTTTATTGTATTAAAAAAAGTACTCTATATCTCTTTTTACCTTCAACATCAAGGACAAGTTTACTTCCATAATTGATCAACAAATTGTCTCTAAAAGTCCAAAGCTGACTCTTATAATCCTTAAAATTCAACTTCTTCAAGGTAAGAGAAGCACCAGATTCACTAGAGGCTTCGCTCACAGCCAAAACAAGACTATCGGTTCCAGTGGAAGCGACCTTGATAAAGAACCAGGTGGCATTAGGGAAGAGACCACAATGCTGAGCAATGGCGGTTTCGCTAGTGGTAGACTTCTTTTGGGTGGAATATACCCAGGAAGATGCAGTAGTGATGGCAATCATGGAACTGTTTTGGACCTCCTTATCAGAGTAAACAGGAATGTGAAGCTGGACACTGGATTCATTAGTCTCAGTCAACTTTTCAGTTGAGGTGACAACTTGATAGGTTTCGGTTTGGCGAGATACATTGAAGTAAGTTGTCTGAGAGCTGATGCTCACTGACAATTGACCTGTACTAGAGATAGTAAAGACCTGGTCAACTGTCTCTTGGCTACCAGACAATACAAGCTTGTTGGCTATATTTTTTATGGAGAAAAAAAAATTAATATCATTATCATAATTTTTTCAGAAAATAAACCTACATTTCTTATCAAAGGTAAGACGAAGCATATGCTTATAATTAACAAGGTATCCATCAATGTAGACCCACAAGAATCTCTTGTGATCTTCATTTTCACCAAGCTTGACAAAGGTAATGGCCTCTGAATCACGTTCACCCGAAGCCAAATAGGCGTTTTCATTTCCAACACGGACAAAGAACCAGTTTGAGGAGCTCGGCCATTGGTTTTCGGTAGTCACCTTGTGACAGAAAGTTTCCTTGAGCCACTTGAAGGCAATAATGGCAGAAATGGAGCTGGAAACAACACTGATCTTTCCGGCTTCAATAATGGTATAACCCACATCCAAAGCAGTATTGCTGGTTTGCTCCATGGGAATGAGACTGGGTACCTTGACTTCCCATCGTTGTTCGGGACGAGCAAAGTTGTTTTTGGAATGTGTCTTTTCTTCCTGAATAAACAAATCGACGGTACGAGTACTGGAGGTGATCTTCAAATCCTTAATGGTAAGCACCAGGTTACGCTTTCCTTTGAGATAAATCAAACCACCCTCGGCACCAAACTCCCAGTTCTGATCGGTGTTTTTGGCGTCCTTGTTCGAGGTAGAGAGAACAAGCCTCTCACCAGACGTCACCTTGGTAGACAAGGATGCATCCAAAACAAGGTTTTTGCTCTTGAGATTGACCAAGCGGCCGTTTTGGAATGACCAAAGCTGGCTGGCATAATCTGTTACCTTCATGGGGGCAATAACCACCTTGGCACCTTCCTTGACACTTTCCTCAACAACATCAAGAACGAAGCCATGAAGATAGCTCTTGATCAAAAAGTAACCAGCAAGAGGGAAGTTGTTATTTTGATGTGTCTTGTAACGAACCACCTTTTCAAAACCGGTTGGTACATAACCACTTTCCAAATGGAAGGACTCCTTGCGATCATTTTTCAATGAGTGATAGGAGGTCTTTTTGAATACAGAGTGACCACTTTCCTTCTTGTCGGTGAGCACAGTGGAGCTGACAGTTGTCTCTACTGGACTGGCTGTAGTGACAGAGTTGAAAATACCGGCACCAGCAGTGGCAATAGCGGTAGTTGCAGCGGTGGCAACAGCAAGCTTATCAAGGACACTGGTTGAACTTGAGCTGGTGATACTATCGTCGTCTGAATCCGAATCACTATCAAGGTTATACTCATCAGCAGCCTCTTCCTTTTTGGTAACGGAAAGAGATTGATCAGACACACTTTCAAGGACGGCACCGGCAACAACAAAATCAACGTTGGATGCAGAACTGGATTCAGTAGTGGTAGTTGTCGTTGTCGTGGTGGTAGTGGTCTTGCTGGCATAGACCGGCTTGGAGAACACCCATCTTAACCATGTTTCAGATTTCAATGTTGTTTCATGCTGGCCCTGTTCATTGACAAACTTCTTTACACGAAGTTCACGAAGACCAACCTGGGCACCGGCAACGGATGCACGTCTTGAGTTTGAAATGCCAACAACAAGGTGCTGATCAGAACGCAAATGGATTTCGCCATTGGGAGTAAGTGACCAGAATTGAGAAACAGACATGGATTGAGAACGTACAAAGAGAGGAGTACGAAGACCATCTTCTACCAACAAACCCTTGGTGACGCTAGCATCAAGAGCAAGACCTGTCTTTGCATTAATGAGATGTCCCTCACGGTAGGCCCAGAACTGCCACAAGTAGTCTTTAAAGTCGAGAGGTTTCAAGACAACTTCATATTCGGTCTGTCCTTTTTCACCAACTCTTGGTTTGCGTTCAACAGTCAATCCAAGCTTCTGCTCACCATAGTTGATACGGATAAAGAAGCCACCCTCAGGGAAGATACCCCAGCGACGAACCACGGTCCAATCAGATTTGTTTTCATAGGTATCAACCTTGGTTGTCTTGACATATGTCTCATTGACAGTGTTGACAAAGATTTCGCTACCATACCTGCTTAAATCAGTGATCTCAACAGAACCAGGTCCACTTCTACCAAAGACGGGAGTAGCAAATGTCCAACGCTGGATTTCCAAATTAAGAGAGCCACGGGTCACAAGTTGGATTTCAGCACCCTCGGCAGCGCTCTTTGCGCCCATCACCAAGCCAGGACGAGACTGTGGGTGAAGATGACCCTCAGCAGAGAGAGCCCAAAGCTGATTCTGACGGTTTCGCTTAAGATACTTTTCATTCCATTGGATCAAGTCGCTTCCGGCATTCAATGCACCGCCGGCAACATCGATGACATAGTCAGAGGCAAGGTTGAAAAGACAGCCATCGTCTTGGTAGTGCCAAAGTTGCTGACGGAATGTCTTGTAATCAATCTTGGATAAGGTCAGCTTGGTACCCTTTTCCTTGTTAGGGGAGGTCAATACAAGTGAACTGTCTGCTTTGGAACGGATATAGAACCAGTTCTCGGGGAACACACCGACTGTTTGTGTCACCATCTTGACCTTTGAATAAGGGGCAACTAAAGGAGGGGGTGGGTAAGTGATCCATTTTGGGGGGGGGGAAAACTAATTACCTCTTCTTGTTTGAATAGTCAATAGAATCTTTTCGGTACGAACAACTACTTCAACATTCTTCTTATAAACCTCACTATAGCGAGATTCATAATGACCATGCATAAAGTCCCAAGTATAATGGGTACTTGTGGTACTAATGTAGGAGAGTTGGACGTGATATGAGCTACCCTGTTGGATCAAAGCAAAGCCAAGCTCGTTTCTTGGTTCAGATACAATGGTACCATCGGTCTTGACAAGCCATGTTTGGCGAGCATCAATGGTTTTATCAGAATTTACCAATTTTTCTCTGATTTGAAGTTGACTACCACTAATCAAATCATCTGGGGGGAAGGTTGGTTAGTTTTTTTTATTATTATTATTATTTTTATTTTTTACCTGAAGCATGTAAAACCAAACCAGTAGCACAATGCACCAAAAATCCACCCTGATATACCCACTTGAAGTGTTCACTCTGACTAAGCGACATTTTCTTTACACCAACAAAAGAAAAGGCCTCTGATCTTTCAGGAGCAAGTGCCATACCGTCATGGGCACCAATAAAGAAGGGCTGGGTAGGCCAGTTGGCAACGCGATGGGCAATCTTTTGAACAGACTTTTCATTAAATCGTTTCCATTCGACCAAGAGTGTGATGGTCCACGATTTCAAAATTTGGATATCGTTCTCAACGATAATTTCGGGAGTCAAGAGACCAAAACGATGCTCGGCTTGACAGGAGATATGGTCACCAATCACAAGACGATGTCCACCATTGAAGGGTTCAGGGACAAGTGTAAAGCCTGGGTTGGATCCATGGACCAAGTAACCGTCAATTGAGAGATGCCATCTTTGGCTGACAGAGCTTGCTACACGTACATCCTGATGGATGGTTGATCCAATTGTCACGTCTATAATGCAACGTAAGTTTTATTGTTATTAGCAAATAAGTGTAACGTTACCTTTCACGTCAATAGCCAACTGAGTTTGGAAATTGATCAACACACCATGCCAGTACATCCACAATTGCTTACGCCAATGGGTCTTGTCAACAGGAGCAAGAGAAATGGCATTCGACTCACTATCAGCAGTAAGAACAAGTGGACAGGTTGAATCCTTACTAACGAAGGAGCGAATGAGGAACCAACCACTTGGGTATTGAGCATAATGGTGGTAAGAGATCGTCTTTTTGACTGTGGTTTCAGAAACGGCAGCTTAAAAAGAACATTTTTTTTTTAGTATCTCACACACTTTAAAGGAACGAAAAATTACTTACAAGCCTTTTGCTTGAAAACGGGAAGAACAAAGTTCCATCTCTGTTCCTGATGATCAGGTGTTTTCTTATGAGTTATAAATACAGTCGACTTTTTAGTCTGACTACCGTCAATAGCCAAAACAATTTCTCTGTGATTTTTGGAATGGATGTATCCTTCAGCAGAAAGTCCCCACAATTGGTTATCATAATTTTCTTTCTTTTGGGTATACTGACAAAGCTCAGTGCCACTCACAACGCAACCTATAGGGTATATAATTAATATCAATGTCAATATTTAAAAATGATGTTATTTTACCTCCTTTAATATCCAAAACCAACTTTGATGCCTTGTTAAATAGGAAGCCATCCTTGTGTCTCCAGAGCTGACGATTGTAGTGTGTGGTATCCAAACGGGTGGCCATCACAGCAGCAGCAAGCTTGTCGGTCTCATCAACAGTAAGCACAAGACCTTCCTTTTGGTTCTTGATAAAGAAGAAACCATCAGGGAAGATGCCGATCTGCTCGCTGACAGTCACAATCTCATTTGTTGTCTTTTTGAAAATAGGCAAGACAACGATGAAGCGTTGGTGTTTGCGCTGCTTGTTTTCGATGGCCTTCTTTTGAAGCAAGACACTGGAGCCTTCACGGTTCAAACCAAACCAGCTATCCTGCTTGAAGCCTAGGACAAAGCTTTCGTCGTGCTTGAGCTTGACTTCACCATCATCAGACAAAAACCAGGCTTGCAACTTGTAGTCTGTGTCGGAACTGTCGGCAGACTGACAGATGGATGCATCTTCTGTGAGATCATCGGCAGTCAAGAAGAAACCAGAGTTCTTGTTGATTAAGCGGTTGGTGACTGCATCAAAGTGCCAGAGCTGACTTTCATAGCTGGTCTTGCGAAGAGGCTCAAGGGAGAGTTTTCCACCAGCACTGTTGGCCGAAGAGGTATCGACGCCAATGAAGTGACCTGTGGACTCGGATTTGATGAAAAACTCGGTTTCTGGAAAGTTGTTTAGCTTGGCGTGGGCGCTTTCATCAAGACAAGTTTCTTCAACTAATAAAATAAAAAAAATGAGAAATGACATGAAATATAAAAACAAATTCACTCTTACCATGAGTACTTGTTGATGTAGTACTTCCAAGTGAAGCACCACTCATGGTACGCTTAAGACTGGCCATAGCGGGTGCAGCAGCAACAGCACTTTCCTTTTTAAATACAGGAGTGACAAAAGACCAGAGCTGCTCCTTGTTTGTGGACTTATGTGCCAATTGAAGATGAACATGCATTCCCTCTCTAAGACTAAAGAAGGATTCCTTAATACCAAGTACTAAATCAGGGTTCTGCGAGGTATAGATGTGTCCCTCTGACGATATTTTGAAAAATTGTGTGTTGGAATTGTTATTCTCAAGACTCTGGATAATGTCTGATCCAACTTTAAGCTCGCCTAAATAAAAATGCAAGATTTAATTATCGTTTTCACTCAGATATGCTTTATGAATTATACCTTTGGTTACATCGCAAACAAAGGCCATTTTTTTATTAATAAGACGCCCCGATTCATCATGACGCCAAAGTTGAGACTCGTAGTCTGACCTGTGTAAATTGGAAATAACGATGGGTTTACCAAGAGCATCTTTCTCTGGTGTAAGGTAATAACCGTTACTCTGGCTTTTGATAAAAAACCAACCTTCTGGAAATGATGACATATTTTCAGAAGAGAATAAGAAATGGGATTTTTACTTTTTTTTTTACAGTTAGTAAAGTTTTTTTTTTTTTGCTTTTTTTTAAGGATACAAAATAAAATACAATTTTTTTTGGTAGTTATATAAGAACTGTTACAAAGATTTACAAACGGGTATAAGTTACAATAAGGTACTTTTTTTAACAAAAAAAAAAAATCAAGAAATAAAAAAAAGTAAAGGAAAAAAAAGAAAGAAAAATATGGGGGATAAGCAAAATCCCCTTCTGTCAATGGTGTCTATTTATGTTATTCTAGACTTGTTGTGGCGCCCAAATAGATTATGCATTTTCAAGCGGATCTAACACATAAAAAGAAACATCTAAATGGTGTCACGAAAAATCATTTTAGGTGTGAAACTTATTACCAGGCACAAAGGGCAAATATCTGATAATTCTCTGTCCCTTCCTAATCGGATTTTACGCCGAGAAATTTCTAGCCATCAAACACCAGATAACTGATCTTGATGTTAATTAGTTTTATCTGAAATGAACCCATTATTACGCTAAAATGATGATAATTGTTTATTTACTGCACTTGTTCCTTTCTTTAAAAGTGCTAGTTTCTGGTATTAACGTTAAAAAGCTGATAGTGCTGCAAACTATAATTATTTGTTTTTTACTGTTATATCAGGAAAATGAAAACAAATAAGTGATTATTTGGAAAGATCCGAAAACGCATGATTTTACGAAATCTTAATCCGTCTTCTTTGTGTTTCTACAAACAAAAAGGACGCGTCTCGCCCTTTGACTTTTGTTCTTTTTTCGCTCAAAATACCCCTTGATAATATCTTGAGGGGGAATAAACGATATTCTATATTTATATATCGAAATGAAGGCTTGTATTAAATATAAATAATAATAGAAACGAAATGATTAAACGGGTATCCAAGTTTAGTAAATTGAGAAGTACAAAAAGCTTATTTTGAAAAAGAGATGCAAAGTGAGTGAGAGTTTCTAATTTTAAACCCTGCGAACAAAATGCCTGAAATGTCACATCTTCTCAACCTATTTATTTATCAAAGCGCCTCTTACATTACAGCAATAAAGCATACAATCAATATAGAACTTTTATGCATTTTTTTTACATGTAATCATGCGCAATAAAAACCACTGAAAAGAAAAGGGCGTGAAAAAAAAAGTAAACTCGCGAGAAAAAAAAAACAAGCAATCGATCATTTATGTTGCTGTGAATATGTATATATAAAGTTTGGCGCTATTTAGTAAACTAAAATAATTCGCAAAAACAAAACCGCTTCATGTCGTGCAAGAGAATTGGGTGTACAAGAAAAGAAATAATGTGAAAATGATACAACATTGAAAACAGCGTTCGTGTTTGTCGATTGCATGTTTCTAGTTTTTTTTTTTTGTTACAATTATAAACATCAAGTTGGATGTGTTCCGATTAGTTAAATCGAGCTAATGTTTATCAACAGTAGGATTGTCCTTTTCTTTACACGCGTCTGTTCTTTTTTTTTCACGCTAAACCACAAGAAGGAACTTTTTCAATAAGACAAAACTTTATTAAAAATATGTGGGTTATGTGAACAGTAAATTGGAATGGATTATATTATAAATAGGTGAATCTAGATCTCTTTATTAACTTTATGAAATTATGTATAAATATATATATTGCTGATTGTATCAAAGTACATATATACAGGAATTATATATGTACGATTTAAGATTTTATGCAAGATGCTGTTGTGCAGTTCGTTTCAGGACCCCGTTTATTTGAAACATAAAGTACGATCCGATAAACATTACAAAAGTCAAACAAAGCATAGGTAAGCGCATGGTAAACTGAATATCCATGTTTTCACTCCATCCCATCATGGCCACCAGTAATACACCGCCAATGTTTCCAATCGTAAACAAATAACCTGTTGGGATGATCTCATTGACCGGATAGAACAATTCACTCGAGTATTGGAATATGGCTGGCGCAATCGCTATATTTAGATGTAAAAAGTGTTAATGATTCATCTCTCATCTGCTTTACTTTTTGTATATAAAGGTGTACCATAAGAAGACAATCCAAACACCACGCTATAAATGTATATAATGATGATTAGATGTTATTATATATATGTAGACGAGTCTCTTTTTTACCATGATATAACAACACCGAACTTCAGTTTTAGCTCTGTTGAAAGGTATAAACCCACAACACTGAATGCAGTAAGCAGAGATAACAATGTGCACACCTTTCTATATTTTAATGTTTTATCGAGATAATAACCAAAGCCTATACTTGCGGGGAAGCCCACAAAGAGCATCAGAGCACCCAACATGCCAATGTGCTTTTCACCGATTTGTTCCTTAAATGGCGGAATCAGAATTTGGGCGAGTAAGGTTATAATAGCACACTGTGCTCCCATTATAGCTCCATATGAAATTAGCATATAAATAAATCGCTTTTCTTTCCATAACTGTGACGATTGATCAGCCGAGCTCATTTCAGTCACCATGCTATTTGAACCGTGTTATTATCGTATAAAGCTGTATTACTATTATTATTAGTATTATTTCGCTACTTACTTCTTCCAATAAGGAGGTCTCTTTTGAAACGCAAACCAAATCAAGGCAAGCACGGCTACACTCATCATAAACTATAAATATTTTCGATAAGGCAAATTTCTTTAATGTATTCATAAGTTGAGTTTACCTGGATAAACAGAAGATTAGGCACATCTGTCAAACGAGTTGCCTGTTTCACAACCAACGGGGTCAAAGCACATCCAGCCGCAATCCCGAGATTATTGGCCGAAACAGCAATGGAAGTAGCAACGTTGATCTCATCTTCGGGAAACCAAGCAACTGCCAAACGAGGTGGGATTGACAACATAAATACTTGTGCTAATGAAATAAGACCGCATTTTTTAGTCGTCTTTTATTTACATTCACAAAAAGTCGTTACCAATAGCTCCAATGGTTTGTCCAAGAAACAGGATGAAGAATCCTAAAGTCGACGGAGTTGCTCCGAGCCATCGAACTGCACCAGCCAATGCATTTAAACTAGCGCCAATGAGAATACCTCGTCGAAGTCCATCCCCGCCTTGGTGTTGCTCATCATCTTGCTTACGATCCTCAAAGAATTTAAACGCAAATTGAACTGCAAAAGGATATAGAATCATGTAAATGGAAGAAAGTGAGTTGATGGCATTGGTTGTCATTGTTGTTGCATCCTTAAAATAATACTCTACAAAAATATAAAGACAAGGTGCAAAGGTGATCCACCTTTTATTACATTTACATTTAGTTTTATTAGGAATCAAGTTGGAATGTCGTCCATTGTTTACATTAAACCACTTGAGAAGGAAAAGCAAGAAAAGGAAAAGAGAATGAGCCCTCTCCAGTTGTCTTTAACAGGCGGAATGAGCGGTTCATATTCTCCCGTCATGTTTTTAGAATGAATAAATAATATAAGAAGGAAAAGAAAAAGTATAGATGATGATCTATATCTTTGTTTTTTATTATTACTGGTGCAATTGTGTATATATATAAAACAGAGAGAATGAAAAAAAAGGTTATCACCAGTTTGGATCATCTGATTTGCGTTCCTGAGATTTAAATTATATTGGAAAAGTACAGTTTTTTTCAGCAATTTGAAATTTATTCTCATTTTCTTGAAAAAGACAGTAATAATGTGTGATCTATAAAATGACATTATATCATTGTTTGGAACTATTAGCTTGTAACATGACATATAAACAGCCTGTACATGTGGAACAATACAAGAGAAATGAAAAAAAAAGTATTACAAGCCATTGATTTGACAGTTTGTAGTCGGTTTGGATGGAATGGTTCAAATTCACTATTTTATTTCAGATATTCTTGACCGAGGTATACTTCGGACATACATTATTATAACTTATATATATATAGCAGATGATCTTCAAACATAATTTTTTTAAATTTTGTTTTTAGACTAAAAGTGAACTGTATCAGGTATCAACTATGTATCATTTCGCAAAAAGGAGGACCCTTTCTCTTGCTAATATAAGATCTATCAACCACGTAAGACAGTTTTATTGGTAAAGCGTCAAAATATTCTGCAATTCCAGCTTTGAGGAAAAGGTAGAATTTAATTTGTATCTGTTTCTGAGACATCCCGTGAATTACTATCCTTTTCAAGAAAAAGTTACTAGAGTGTTGTCCCACGAAGTGTGTTGATGATCTCTTATTTCATGACCTGGTGTCATGACTACCTGTGTTTAGAGAATCATGATTATTGTGTTAGCTAAATAAACCATATTACTCAACGTTATAAAATGGTACAATAGAGTAGTTTGATACAGCTTGTACACATCTCCATTGTCATCTATAAACTTGGTGATGCAAAAGGTGTACAAGTCCCTGATTGTGTATTAAAAATGCGATTTCAAATTAGAACCCCTTTTCGTTTTTGGGACTCACATTCAGAGACTTGACCTGATTATTAGTTTTGATATGCCTATCAATCAATGACAAATAAGGAAATAGACTGTGTAAAGCAGTGATAGGAAATGGCAGCTGAAATAGAATTAGTGATGTTGAACTCATTTCTGCGAAGTAACTGCGCTGTATAGTAAAGTTTGATACTCGTGCTACTCGGTATTTTTTCTTTACTCTTGAATTAATGTGTAAAGCAAGCTTAATAAATTGCTTTCGACACAATTGCGATAGTATAAATCCCAAGCTTTATCTAAGTATCATGGTTTTCCTGAGCAACTGATATTTTAGACTTATGTAGCATAAAGAGAGAGAAAGAAAAGAAGAAGATATGCACCCACTTAACATTATTCTTTAGAAAATAATATTTTCGTATCTCACAGTGAATAGGTACCAAAGGGTAGTCAATAAGGGAAATAGTGATGCTCAAAACTATCTTGGGAATACGTATCAAAATGTCTATCGGATTATCTCAGGATTTTAAACTAGCAATGGAAGCATCTAACAAAGGTCAACCAAGTGCAATGTATAATATTGGTGACCCGTAAAAAAAAATGGCCAAGGCATCATGGAAAATATTGGAATTATTGCTGATTGAAATACAAGGACTACTGATCTTAATGGTGAATCGACAAAGAAGTACAGTGGTCCCGCGATAAATTCCCACTTTGATGGTTTCCCGGATAACTTCACCCCTCCACAATTTCAGCTAGCTAATTTACCATCTCTCTTTAGATTCCAATGTACCTTTTCTAGGCTATGATTTTTTCAAGAGAAAAGACAAGGGTACTATTTTTCAAATTAGGATAGAAATTAGCTAATTAATTCAGTATAAATGTGAACTGCTAAAAGAGGTTCGCTATTAGTTCAGTCGTGCACTTGGCTCAATAAACAAATAAATAAAAGCACTGGAAAATTACTTTGGTGACACTAAATGAAGTTATAAATAGATTTACTTTCGTTTCTTCTTCTTCTTTCTCATTGCAAACCAAATGTTTAAAATATTTAAAAAAGACAAGGAAACTCCTGCTGATGAAGAATGGCTTTCCATTTTGAAAAGTAAGTTTAAGTTAATGACTCGACATTTCAACCTCAACATGTTTAGTTGTAATCTCATCATTGCTCTTATTTATTCAAAAAGAGGACGGAGTCAACTTGACAGCAACACAAATTCAAAAGGCAAGACAGAATGATGGACAGACG
>VCJE01000592.1:0-10215 GCA_024140265.1 Backusella liffmaniae | reverse complement strand
AAAAAAAAAAAAAAAAAAAAAAAAAAAAAAAAAAAACTTGATCCTTTTATCATTTACCTCCTCCTTTACCTTTCCTTTTACTATTGTTTTTTTTTATAGATACCCACTATTTTTGAAAGGACAAGAAGGCAACGGGACTATATTTTTCAGTTAAAAGTGGCCAAAAAGAGGCGCCTAGATGCTCAACAGGCCTTGGAAGGTATTCTTATATTCAGTATAAAAAGGTTTGTTTATTGATCAATTTTACTCATTTTCTGCGTGATAGGTGTCCCTCAGCTAGGTCCAAGAGCTACCTAAATGCAAGAGGAGCGTAGAATGAGAAAAGAGGGTAATCGCCTGTATAGAGCAAGAACAAGAACTCAATGTTCAATTACTTGTAACCATTGCCTTATCCATGATGATACATGTTTACCATACAGAAACCGAGCTAGCAAACACTGCCACGCTCATACCATTCGGCCATCTGAAGCAATGGAAAATATACTTGGTGGAGATTATCAGATGCGTTCTATAAAAGCAACCCTCCAGAAAACTCTCATGGTCCAGGATGGTACTAGAAATACAAGAAGAAAACAGAAGAAGAGAATCATTAAGGAAATCAACAGGGTCGTGGACTGGTTACGCCAAGTCGCTACCAAGGCGCAGAGTTTTATTCAATATTATGTACTACATAAGCTTTCAAATGGTCAAGACTTGGACCCAAAGATTTTTATACCTAGTTCCATCTATGTTTTTATGCTGCTTATTGTCGGCCTTCCAATCACCAACACTGATGCCACCTTGCCCCAAGATCGCCAAGAGATGTTTCGCAATTACCAATCAATGTTTGATGATCGTAGGAAATGCACTGTCCCAAACTTACTAGGCTACAATACTTGTTTCAGCTTCATAAAGGACACTATTGCTACTGTCAATGTAATGCCACCACTGAATCATTTCGCTTGCGCGCAGCGGCTTATATAGCTTTTATGATTAGTGGCCAAATTCCTCATGAGGTAAAAAATAAAATAATATATATATATCAAATATTTACCAATATGGAAAAACAGTATCGGCCTAGTTCTGGGTTGATGAAGACCATTTGCTCTTACGTCTATACAAGGCTTGCTGGTACTGAAGTCGAGGATGAGCCAGAGGACATACCTGAACCAGTTTCTTTTGGTATTGAAGCCATTGTAAATATTGATGGTCTACTGGGTCCAACTCCAAGTAATCTGGAACCCCTAAGGACTGACCCCATCGATTATCTAAAACATATATTGATTTTTCTGAATGAGATGGAGCTGTATCAAACAGGAGATAATGGTCGTCAAGTTGTTGACAAAAGCGATAAGGTCTGGTTAATGAAAGAGTTTACTCCGCCGCAGACAACGCCGTGTGATGACGAGCTATCTCAGGATAATTGAACAAGATGATCCTAAGTTTACTATCCGCTAGATCTAGATGATGAGTTTATTCAACAGCTTACAGATATAATCAACAACGTCCGCAGAGGGGCTCTATTTATCACGCTTATTCTTATCTGGTGATACCCTGATTGATCGATCTGTTTGCTTTCAATCAGACACAGCATCCACTACAGCAACCATTCGCTTGTTCCCATTATTGCCAAACATGTCCTTGAAAAGAAAGTTAGTTCAGCTTGATGCTGTAGCATGGAGGCATCTGTTCATGGTGCGCGGTATCAGGTTAGATTATGATTATAGTGTTACCATTGGGCTACGCAAAATAGAGGAGAAATTGTGGCATTTTTTACAGTCATTTGACTTCAGTAAAGTGCATCTTGGTTACGCTTCCTTTTACTTGTATCAATATAATCGAAATGCTCCACCTGAAGATGTGCCTTATCTATTTGATAATTCTATTAGAACTGATGGTCACACAATCGAGTTTCTTTCCGCCAAGAAAAAGTCAACCTTTGACCACCTCCCTGACTTAAAGATGCCTAATTTAGTTGACGAAAATATGGATGTGTTTCACATCTATGGTGTAGATCTTGGACATAATCATCTTTTCACTGCAGTTAATGAACAGCATACCCGAGTCCGCCTATCGAATAATGAATGGTACGTAAAGGTAGGCTTCAAAAAACGGCGACGCGAGGAATAGAATAAGAAAACCGAACAAGATCTTGCCAAAATTGAATCACAAATTCCTTCAAGAAAAATTGCTTCCCCAGATACTTATGCCTCCAGTTGCCAATACCTTTCCGACAACCTCCCTCGATTGGCATCATTCTATAGTTCAAAGCCTACAAACAATCGTTTTATGAATCACCGTGACGAGCAAAAAATGGCAAGTGAAGCTGTTAACATATTCACATCCGGTGGAAAGAAATATGACCATGTGAATCGAGATGAGTGAGTATATTTTATTGTATGATTTATTCTATTCCAACTAACCATACCTTTTATTTAAACACTAAAGTCAATGGATCCCCCTGCTATTGTTGAGCTCGAAAGGCAGAACCTCAGTTAGAGGAAAGAAGCAATCGATGGCATCCAAGGCTATCAAGGCTTTAAAGAGGGCGGAGAATGAAGGTCAAATGATTGTTTGTGAAGTAAACGAAGCATATACGACCAAGGTTTGCCACCAGTACCTTCAACAAACAAATGAACAAAAAATAGCGCTAAATAGCTTTGATGGTGGTGTTATGTCCCTGTGGAGTGTGCTTCAATGCAACATGTGCAACCACAATTGGGACAGGGACTATAATGCCGCTATTAATATCTTCAATTTTGGAATGCGTGAGCAACTTGGTTTGGATCGGCCTCAGGTGTTTACACGCCAGGTACCCGCACCTCTTCCTCCAAGTGAGGATGAGGATAGCAGTGGTGATGATACCTCCAGTGATGACCCAATGGACGTTGATGTTACGCCTTCCCAAGAATTGAGCACTGGCTTCCTTGGTCTCAACTTATAACTACTTGCCATCACCCATAGAACGAATAAACTTTCCATTATTACACCTTGCCTTTGTGCGGATGAACAATGCGGATGATATGCCGGCATATTATCTAAAAGGGTTTGTCCAGGTAGATCATAAGATAGTGACTATGGTTACTAACTTATTCCTTCTTCATAGTGGTAAGTGATGATAATTATATATTATGTTAAAAAAGTAAGTATAAATTCTAACGGTCAGTGTTTCTTTTTCCAATCCAACTCTTCCTCTTGACATCTTGGTTCCTTTATGTGAGTATGAATATTTACTATACAATTAAAATATTGTATTGACCTTATTTCTTCCCATTAGCTCATATTTCTTTCTCCTGCGCCAATATTGTTGTACCAATTGACCAAAGTTCTTTCCTGGTTAAACCACTTTGACGAAATCTAATTTCACTTTTGACCAATTGGTTTGCCACTTGCGCGAACTCTTACCGAAAAACCAGTAACTTGACGATGAAATAAATATTTTGTGACTCTAAAAAAAATGGTGTGTATTTAAAGCTTTCGGTAAAAATATCATAGCATACAAAGTCTGCTTTTCTGGGGTTTTATTTATTTATTTATTTATTTTATTTCTTTACATTCACTTGTCTTTTTTAAACATCATTATGCAATCTCTAAGAAGTCTGTCATTGGCACGTTTTGCGACAAGAAAGCCTTACTTGGCTCGCTCCTTTTCAGTCAGCCTAACTGCTAGAGAACAGAAAGTACAAGACTTTCGTACGTATTTTTACAGCTTTAAATATTTGAATTGTGTGTTGACGTCATGTACATAGCCTGGCTACTTTGTCAAGACAAGCCTCGTATTCCAAAATACCCTTACGAGTCAGCACCCCAAGATTGGAGCTTTCTGAATTTGTTGCCAGTTGGACTACAGCATGTGCTGGCTCAATGGTTGGGCAATCGTATTCTTCAGTTAAATACGGGTTCTGAATATTTTCCAGACCAATTTTTAGTGGGAGGTAAAACACAGGAGATGGTTCATAGCTTCTTATTTACCTATATCATCCAACTTTAGCAAGCTTGGCTTCTCGTAGAGCATTAGAGTTATTATCACAAGAACTTAGTCAACCCAACGAGGAAACAAAACAAGAGTTGGAAAATATGCTTGGACCTGACCTTTTGGATCGCTTTGTTAAAGCCGCTCCTGCAGAAACAAACATCTCGATTGGTTTACCTCAAGTCTATGATGTTAATTTGAATGATATTTGGATAAGCTTGGGCAATCCGAGAGCATTTTCTGACTCTGATAAATACGATGTGCTTCGATGGATGACAGTTCAGGTCGGTTTGTCCAAAGCTAAACTACCAGACGAGGAAGAGTCTTTTCAAGATTACCGCGAACGTGTAGCAAAAAGTATTTTAGAGGGTGTTCAAGTGGGTGTGGATGTTCATATCGATGCAGATGTAACATTTCAAATCAAAAGGGATGAAGACGTGTTAATATACGATCAAGGTAGACGTACACTTCGTATGCGATTTGCAACACCTTACTTTGAACCAGCAAGTAAAATGGTATCGGGGAGAGATGAGGAAACAGGAGAACCTATTAATAATTGGAGCTGGCGTCTAGTAGATATAGATCAACTATTAGAAAAAGAAGCAATGGAGCAAGACTCTTAAAACTATTTATTGTTGCTATTTGTTATTATTGTTGTTATTATTATTGTTCTTTTGTGTTGCTGTTAATATCAATCAAGTAAAACCCCTTTTTGTTTTTATGTTCATTTCACAAGAAAATATACAATGGTGAATCGAACATATATTACAACTGTGTAATAGTAGTGGCCATTAATGCACATGAAGAAATTATTTTGTTCATTATAAAAATAGGAGAAACAATAAAAAAATAATTAAACCCATATCCCCTTTTTTGAGAAAACAATTGGCTTGCAGTAATAGCAAAACAAACAATATTTGCTTTGTTACCTACATCTTTCTCGTCTATACCCTAAAGTTAACCGCTATCTTATTTTAGTAAGAATGAAACAGCAAGAAAAGAGGATGAATCACCCCAGGAAATATAAGCAAAAGTAAAATGAAAAGATGGGTCAGTTACTATTAGCTCTCAACCATCAATAATTCGACTCCATAAACCCTTACTTTCCAACTTATTTTAATTTTCTCTTTAAACTAACTTCATATATACCAAATAAAAAAGATATTTGTAACAAAATCTGACATACTCTAGAAGAGACCTGGTAATCATTTACCACATTGATACTAACATGTAAAGTAAAATCACCCATCCAAAACATTAATAGCTCAATTAAAAAAAATATGGTAGTTTTTACAGGGAATTAAGCCAACAATAAATCTAGTTTTACAGCTTTAATAATTTAATGAAAATAATTGATTTGTATTATAAAAATGACAATAGATGGTATTCAATCATTAAAAGAGAAATTAAACTGGTGATTTGTTTTTGTATTGAAGAGATGTGGTATTGTTTACCATTTAAATGGCGATACAGTAAGCCTTACCGTCATCGAGGTTGTCACACTCGTGCTTACCGAAACCGTGGAGGCCAGCGTTCCAGGAGAAGAGCTCGGTTTGGGTAATACCGTTCTTGGAGGAGAAATCTTCACAAGCGTTGTAGGAAGTATCAACGGTAGCATACTTGGTACAAGTAGGGATGATGTGCTTGACAGCGTTGCTGGGAGCGTTGGCGGGGGTGGAGCTCCAAGTATCTCCGGGCTTGGATTGCTTGGTGCTGGTGCTGGTGCTGGCAGCCTTGGAGGTGGTGGCAACCTTCTTGGAGGTGGTAGCAGCAGCCTTCTTGGTGGCAACGGAAGCACCAGCCTTCTTGGCAGCGGCAATCTTCTTCTTAGCCAAAGCCAACTTGGCACCAGTGAGGTTCTCGGTCTTGTAGAACCAGTTTCTCTTGTGGACTCTGGTGGGAATCTGGACACAGTACTTCTCACCTTCGGTCAAAGCAGAGCAGTCAACACCGTTGAGGATGTTCAACTTGACAAAGTCCTTAAGGTCAATGTTGGCGATCTTGGCAATGGATTCGCAAGTGTCACCGAGCTTGGCTAAGAAATTGAAAGAAAAAGAAAATAAATACAACATGTCAAACGAATTATTGCAGAAAAATAAAATACATACCAACAACTTCCTTACCACCACAGGTGGCGGTAGGGGCAACAGTGGCGGCAGAAGCAGCGGTGGCAACAGCGAGAACGGAAGTGATGATAGAGAACTTCATTTTATTAAGTGAAAGGAATGGGATTTATCTAAAAGGATAGGAAAAATGTGATGGAGGGTTGAATAGAGAGGTAAGGAAAGCAAGTAAATGAAAACCGAACCCTTTTATATCAAATGGAAGAGCAATCCCACTCAATTTACTTTTGTGAACCTAACGTTTCTGCATTTGAGTTACCGCCATGTTGATCTGTGGTGACATGTAAAAACACTATTTAAATAAATCTGTATCACATTAACAAATTATTGTAAAATACCATCAGTTTCCTTTTTTATTTAGTGGCATTATTTTTTCTGGTTTTGTTCAGTTCACGATCCCCTTTCTAAACTTCCTGATTTAAATTTAAGTCGATGAGTTTTAACGGGGTCTGATGGTAGCACATCCGACCACTAGGATATGCCGTTCATAGTAAAAGTAAACTGGTAACGTGGATCAATGGACTATATTTTTATTTAGTGTATGGAAAGAATGGAAAAATAATAATAAAAACTACATCATGCTAACAAAGGTCTCCTTGTATCTTGTGAGAGTTCCCGGTGCTATTAGCTCTATTTTTTTTTTTTTGTCAAGACAGGTTTAATCCCGTTTGGAGGATCTTCATGTCCATCTTAATTCAACCATCATCTTGAACGTGACATGTCTTGTTAACTAAATTACTATTTCTAGTAAACAAATAGAAATTGTCTATTATTAGCCATGAAATTGACTATATATGAGCTTTTGTTTTCTTTTTTGTCCACTGTAGTAGGGTTTACGTAACACGTTATGCGATATTCTGGATTCGCATCATCGTATTAAATACTTCATAGCTCAGATATGTGGAACATTGCATCTTAATGGAAAAAAATAAAAAGAACCGAAAATACAAATCCCACGAGATACTTTCCAATCATAGATTACAGGCGAATAAATCCACTTAAATAAATGTATTTATATTATTTAAGGAGATAATATCTCATTTCCTAAAGATTGAACTAGCTTATTTTGACTGGCCAAAGCTGGTACCTCTTCCCCTCTCAAATCGGAGGTGAATTCATTTACTACTGAATGCCTATTAAACATGAGAGGAATATAAAAAAAAAAGCCCAAAAAAAGAAAAATTGTTACGTCTTGGCAAAAAAGAGAGCCAAACATTTGCAAAAACTTGTGCTCCAATGTTTTACAAATAAAATTCCTTTTCTCACCCAAATGCTTTATGCTATTGTATCTTGTAAAGAAAGAAAATAAACACTTGAGCTAAATATCTTGATTTGTCTAACTTTGGAAACAAATTTCTATACGTATATTCACTTTAGTTTGTCATTGGATAGATCGCTAGAAATACTCAAACCTTCTCCATATTCATTATGCTCCTTTTACAGATACACTTTTCTAAAGATAGCTTTTTACAAATAAAATTACACATCTTTTAGTAGTTATAATATTCTTATATGTTTACAATGCTTCTCTATGATGTCCAATGCCTTTTATTTGGAATTATAACGTAATATAATTATCACTACTGTGATTTTGACTTTAGAGCTTACAAATGCACATTTTGGATTCATGAAAAAAAAAGAGAGAACATAACGAAGCAGACAAATGAGATGTAATAAGATGAACAAGTTTTAATAAATACTATTTGCTAAATCTATAATATAATTATTATGCACCGAATACACTTTGAGTATTGTAAACAAAAAGAAAAACCCTTTAAATTAAGTTTCTTATTTGCGAATAACAGTGAATTTAATACATCAAAACACTTTGTTACTAAGGGTGCTACAAAATTAATTTTACAGCCTGATGTTATTTCTGCGACTAACCTTTTAATTCAATGATACTCTAGATCTTAGGTGCGATTTTTAATTTAAAAATTTTGCACGCCTCTTTGGCCAGTGCTGTGCTACACATTGACTGAGGCAGACGCTATCAAACAAGCATTGATAGCTAATCGTTTTATGGAGAGTTCAGCCTCCGCCAATTAATATCAAAATTAACCAATTGCATGCTACTATACAGTGCAGAGAGATAGAAGGAGCTTTCATTCTTAAATATTAAAAGACTACTTCTTTAATTTGCACTAGCACGATTACACGAGCTAGGTTTTTGTTTTAAAGAACAGATCTTTTTATTTTATTTTATTTTATTAAAATTCTATTATACACCTTCTCATACTAAGCTAAAGTAGAGATCTCTATTTTTCTTCTTCCAGCATTAATTTGTGTGGTAAAAGCGCAACCATGCATTTTATTCAATAAAATCATATGTATTTGGCTACATATAAAATATGAAGCTATATACTTTAGTTATAGCAGTAATGACAAAAAAAAAAAAACTGTTGCTTATCGAAACCCATGTTATATTAAAAGTTTATATGTGTGGCGACATTTATTAAATACATCTCGTTGCACAAACATGTAACCTAAACTGGTAAGTATGATGTTGAGAGGATCTCGGTTGTTAAGATGATGGCCAAGCCAATGTAAACCTTTCTTAACTTACCTTATTGCTGATAACACTCCACAGGAAATTCGGAAGCAAATTTCAGAGTCACCATCCCGTCAGAAAAATTTGGAATTTTGATTTATTAAACTTAATAAACTATAACACGTTAGTGCTATATATCTTGGTTTGATCCCACACTTAAAATTTTATTTTAATATATGTGTGTTGCAGTTTGATTCAACTGATACGATATTCATTTCACTATTCACCATTTTCTAGCCCTTACAATTATTTCTTCATTCTATTGTCTCGTTTTCAATTAGTGATGTCCTCTCTGACTCATTGGAGCCTGGATTCTTTCCATCATGTTGGTATATCAATTAGAGAAGAACAAAAGTAATAATTCTTAAATATTCTTGGTCTCGACCTTGATCTAGTGACACACTTTTGCTCCGGGTTGATATTGAGTTCAGACATAGCTATTAACCTTAAATGCCATTATTTTGTTTAAAACCCTTTTTTTTTTACACGAGGTTGTATTTTTAATTCGAAAGTAGCTTTAAAATTCTCACAATATATTTAATATCATGATTGATTTCTATATCTATTTAACCCAAAACATACGTGCTGAAAAACATCTCGCTCTGTTTTCATTAACTCAAATGAAAGAAATTGTTACAATATTTACTTTCAATATTTAACGCATTTTATCACGGTTAGATTTATGAATAGTTATATTTCCATCCTCTACGCACCCATTTACTTTTAATAAATAAATTACTTTTCTAGTAATTTTGACAATAGTACTAAAAGTTTGGTCATTATTTGTTTTGCAATAGCCTACAATACATTTGTAAATGTGCAATACTACATAGTACAACAACCTAAAGAACAACATCAATGGTAAACATTATACTCATTTTTCTAATTATTGATTTAATTATAAGCTTTCATGCCTCAAGTACTATAATATAATCCCATGGTCGAGTGACCTTTTTTTTATGATATATACATCTATTATTCAAATCCAATAGCTTTTAACGTATATTAAACAAATTAAACAGCGGAAGATTTGTCTATAAAGCTATTCCTTATGTTTTTCTACAATCGATTTTTTTTATTGTGTCTTTTTTGCCAATTAACTATAGAATTACCTTTTCGCCAAGTGTAGTTGTAGCTATTTTTGCTTTAAAAGAATGTATCATATAAGTTCAAAATGGATGCTACACCAATTAGAGAAGCTCTTCAACCAATCATTTCACTTTCACGTTATCGTGCGCTTAGTAAAAAATGCCGACATAACAAAGCAAATTTAAGAACTCGGCAAGTGCGTCAATATGACCGAGTGGTTAAGGTGTTAGACTTGAAATCTAATGGGCTTCGCCCGCGCAGGTTCAAACCCTGCTGTTGACGCTATCTTTTGATATTTTTTGCAAAAATATAATAAGCTTCTTTTGTCTACAACTTTTTTTATTAATGTTGTTACCATTCTTTTTTAGTATGGGGTATGTCTTGATGTTAGGATCGAATGAGCACCCTAGCAAGGAACAACATTGCAGAGTACTGTTAGTGCCCGTAACTGTATCTTATAGCTGATCCAAGCTATTGGTTTATCTACCTATTTCCATTTT
>VCJE01000590.1:0-10326 GCA_024140265.1 Backusella liffmaniae | reverse complement strand
CCACTTTTTCTCATTCACTTTTTCTCAATTATTATTCTCCCTTTTCTCATTAATTTTAAAATATATCTCAATAATTTGAAAAACTTTTCTCATTAATTTGAAATTTATTCTCATTTTCTTGAAAGACATTATTCGGAGTGGACAAAAAAAAATAAAACAACAATGTGAGTAGTTTAAACGACAGTACCAGAGGCAGAGGCGATACGGGGCCACAAGTCAGCACATTCCTTGGCAACAGGACCGGTGATGGCAGAACCCTTCATTTCACCCTTGGGGTTGACAATGACACCAGCGTTATCCTCAAAGTAGAGGAAAACACCGTCTCTGCGGCGCCAGGCCTTACGCTGACGAATAACAACACCAGCCATAACTATTACAGGACAGTTTATTGAGCCATGCACACACTACTCCATCTATTCGACAACTTACCCTTCTTTCTCAATTCGGGCTTACCCTTCTTGACAGAGCAGACAAACATATCACCACAACCAGCGGCAGGGAGTCTGTTAAGACGGCCCTTGATGTTGCGGACAGCGATAACATACAAGTTCTTGGCACCAGAGTTATCGGCGCAGTTCATAACAGCACCAACGGGAAGACCGAGGGTCATACGGTACTTTGTGCCGGAAACGCTAACTGTAAACTCATTCATACGTTAGTTCAACATATTCACTATACAGAATGGATTTGCAAATAAAGAAGAAAGAATAAATAAGGATTGATTGCGTCGTCTCCATTGCTGATAATGATGTAGACAAATGGATAAATGAATGAATGAATGGACGGATGGATGGATGGATGGATAGTTGTATGCGTGTATGAGTAGTGTATTCGAGTTTGCATACTGAATCCTTGTCATCAATCCATCTATACCGCGCTTTTTATTCATTTCTTCTTTCTAAAACAATTCCATTCTGTTACTGATGAAAAACACACCTTTAGGCATTGCGCAGAGATAAGGATGAGAGAGGAAGTCTTTTAGCGATTTGATTTCCTCGTTCAAGTTTCGTCCAACAGCTGTGCTTGCTCAGAGTCATGTCGTTTCAAATTCCGTCTTGGTCACGTGTTTCTCATGACATTTCCTTTCTTTCTCTCTCCCTCCCTCTCTCTCTCTCTTTCGTACTCTTGCTGTTATTATTATGGGTAAAAATAAAAAACCAAGTGTTGCACCCAAGAATATCCAAGCCTTTGAGCGAATCAACTTTCTACACCAAGCAGCAACGTTAATGTCAACTATTCGTTATGAATGTGCAACCGAAAAGCAAGCAGTCAAAAATACCAGAGTAAACAAGTGGAAAGGAGATCCTACAGGCACCTTGCTTGGGCCCTCTCGCCATTTCAACGACACACTCAAGTCAATGTCACGACGACTTGTCTTACGCTTGTATTTATCTGGATATAGATATAACATTTAAGAGTGTATTCCTGACTTGATTTATTATTAGAGATCCGAGCATAAAAAGAACAATATGTAAACGATGCGATACAACATTGATACCTGCAGTAACTTCAACTACGCGTATTAGATGTAAGTCTGCTGACAACAAAAGACATTCATCGACTAACAGTATTTTAACTATAGCCAAACCCGTAACAACAATGGTTACTTCGTGCAATGTATGCCATGCTAAAAAGCGATTTGTCGTATCAGAAAAACATCAGCTTTTCAATGATAGAGACAATGTTGTCATTAATGTAGAGCAATAGTAATAAACACATTTACTTGCAACAACGATAAAGGCATCAGTATTTTATTTTTAAATAAAAAAAAAGAGAGTATGAAAGACATGTAAAAGATTGAAATGAAAGTACAAAAAAGAGAGAATATTTTAAACAAGTAATACAGCATTGATACAACCATCATTTTCGGGATTGTTTGTGACTTGGGCGTATTTACCCCAAACAACCTTACCACCAGTTGTGACTAAACCAAGCTCAGAGACATTGACCTCGAGTACAGTACCTTTTGTAATGACACCAAGCTGGGTATAAAGTGGGGATTGAGGGTTCTTCTTGACGCCAATGATAGGTAAACAGAAGGTGGCTTTCAACTCTGGATGAGTCACATGAGCCTTTTTATAGCGCAATCCCATGGGTCGAACAAAGCGCTCATACTTTGGTGGCTTTCTGGTAAATCCTTCTCCAACAAAGGTTGCCTTGGTAACAAGGCGCTTCCATTGCTTTGTCTTGTGCTTACCCGTCTTGACCACCTTGAACATTTCATCCTCGGCCATACCACGCACTGTGGGTAGAGGCACAGACCATTTGCCGGCCTTTTCCTTACGCTTTTGCTTTACCATATTGCTAAGAATCTTGGCACGATCTTCTCCTTCACGATCCAAAAGGTAAGTAGGCACAGCACCTTCGGGAATGGCGTCTGCTGATTTCTGTTTGGCATTCTTTTCTTCATGCTGTTTAATCGTCTTTTTCATTTGGATCTTTTCGGCATGTCGCTTCTTGTTGAGCAACTTGGCCTTTAGACCATGTACTTTTTGTGCATACTGTGAGGCCTTGTGTGCTGAACGAGCTTCTCTCTTACGTCTAATAGAATCAAGAGTGTGTGAGTTAAATGTCTATTGCATGCTTCAGGATCTACTTACTTGCGCTCTTCGTAATCGAGACGACGACCATGTCGCTTAATGTGCTCTTCAATATGCTCGTTTTGAGGCTATTGAAAGGTTAATACTTGTCAAGTCGATCTATATAATAGTAAAACCTTACCATAGCGTTGTTGTAGAATAAAAGAAGGGAAGAGCAAAAAAAAAAAATTCTGAAATTCCTCTTTAGCAGTCTCGACATCCAATCAAAAATGAGGAATATCTAAAGCCATAAACCAATCAAATGCTTGAAAAGCAGCAGCAGCACAGCTTTAGCTTTTCTGAAAAGCACTCCATTTCTTTGGAATTGGGTTCTGATACCCAATAACAAACATTAACGTCTTTTGTTGTTTTATGTGTATCAACATTGGTAACAACCTCTTTCCTTCTCTTCTATTCTTATCATATGACCAATACCTGTCAAATCATTCTAATGTTATATAAATAGCTTATGAAATCTAAAGTCAGTTGTCTTTATGTAAGACATACCATAGTCGTTTTTAAATAATTTTTATTCAATACCTATCGCTGTATAAGCTTTGATCAATAGTAGTGTATACTTCAACATAATCAATATTCTCAACTCTTATTACTATTACTATTACTATTATTATTAATATTATTACTATTGGTTATTTTAATAAACTAGTTTTTTTTATTGTTAAATCTGTACAGAAAGGTATTGAGCACTTGTGCGTATGTTTTGCATTAAATAAATTAGATACCACGACCACCAGTGACTTCAAGAGTATGACCAGTAATATAGCTGGTCAAGGGAGTGCAGAGAGACATGACAGAGCCAGCGACTTCGTCAGCGTTACCAGCACGACCCAAGGGGATGTCAGCATAGGGATTGGCACGAGCGCCTGTGGCGTTACCAGTAGGGATACCAAGAGCAATCTTTTGACCATCAACAACGACAGCAGCACCAGATTCCTTGGCACGAGTAAGGCGGGTATCAACCCAACCGAAAGCAACAGTGTTGCAACGGACACCGAAACCTCCCCATTCCTTAGCAATAGTCTTTGTCAAACCAACAACACCAGCCTTGGCAGTAGCATAGTTAGCCTGACCAACGTTACCGTGGAGACCAGAGGTGGAAGAAACGTTGACAATCGACTTGTTTTGACCGTCCTTCTGACGGAGATACTTAGCAGCAGCGCGGATGATTTTGAAGGGGGCAGTGTTGTGAACTGCGAGCATAAGATCCCACTGCTTGTCGGTGATCTTGTGAATCATACCGTCATAGGTAAAGCCAGCGTTGTTGACAATATGGTTGATCTTACCATAGGCCTTGACGGTTTCCTCAATCAAACGTTCAGGGAAGGTGGCATCAAGGATATCACCAGGGATGGAAATAGCCTTCAAACCAGCAGCATTGATATCAGCAGCGACCTGGTTGGATTTTTCTATTGAAAATAGTGTGTTAATTCATGCTTGTTTTGTCCCACAGGTGTCAAGCTATTCTTCTCTCTCTCTCTCTCTCTCTCTCTCATCCTTCCTTTTCTTACCAGCATCGATGTCAGTAACAACAACCCAGGCACCTTCACGGGCAAAGAGTTCAGCACAGCTCTTACCAATACCCTGGCTATTATTATATTTTAAACAGTTAATAATAATCTTAAGAATGATATAGCATGTAACCTACCCAGAACCAGTGATAATAGCGACTTCACCAGCCAACATACCATTAGGGTAGTTGCCAGACAAGTGGCCCTTAATAGTGTTTAAACGATCAGCAGCAGACATTTTTTATTTTTTTGGTATTAAAATGTGGGGAAAATATGTATAAAAAAAGAAAAACAAAGGACCAAAGGTTATTATATAGTTTTACTTCCAATATTTCATAATTGTCAGCAGAAATCATCCTGATAAAACACCGACCAAGAAGCAGTCCCTGCACATTGCTTCGTGTGAAAATGGTTTGTAAAGAAATAATTTTAGCCCAGCAAAAAAAAAGTAACACCTTGTTGATACTATCTACTTTATAGTGGTCCAACTGAGTATATGGAGAGAGTGTTATACATAAATAATATGTGTTTTATTCACTTATTTATTCATTTGGTACAACGCTATGTCAACAAAGATCCAAGATGCAGTTAGATATCATTTCGCTTTTTAATGAATTTTAGTAAGCATGTACAGTAAATTTCGCTAAACATAAGCGGGGTCCGGACTGAGAAGAGGGTGATTCAAAGTCAGGTCCGGATCCAGATACAAAATACTCAATTTTTGTATATTCGCGAAGCAGGAAAAAAAACTGGGTTCAACCACCCTGATGAGATCGCTGGAAACCACTATCTTGGACCTCATCACAGACTTCTTGCAGTATGAATGGCATGCTTCTAAATCATTTTAAACCATAGATGTATTGACTTTCATTGATACGGTTCAATTCATAAACATCTATAAAAAGGAAGAAACACACACACACACATTATCTGAAGCTCTATTGTAACCACATCTTTGTGTTTTTATTACGCTATCAAAAGGCTTTTAATCCTTAGGTTATCGTACCAAGGTCAAAAACAATTATTTTTAGATTTGTTAAAGTTTTTCCAAGTTTCCTTATGCGAAATAAAAAATAAATCACTAAAATGGATTGAGAAAAAAGAAAACTACTAAACGGAACCCAACACCTTGTTTTTTTTTGTACCTCTTTTTTACGTTTCCCAGTTTTTACTTTAAAATAGATAACAAAACTCATGTCTAGAATTAGCGAATCAGCTGCCGTCATCGCTGAATACTTAGCACTCAAGGAAGTGTATGACTCTGCATTAGTTCTATACGACAATTTACTTCAAACTCAAAGTGACCAAATCAATGAGGTCGATGAAGAATTCCTTTTCTTCTTGGAAAACCACCAACAGAATTTGAGAATGGAGGAAGCACTTTGCCAGAGCTTCATTGCAAATGGGTTCGAAACTGAATTTTGGTTTCCTTTAGCATGTCAGCCACCTTTTTTAACAGGCAGCTATACAACCCGTACAAGAACCACTCAACGAGAGGGCAGACCAACATCAGTTGAAAGACTCAGGTCATTCAAAGTAAAGTTCAACTCGCTATTAGACGATGACAATACTATCAGTAGTTTCCGTTCAACATTTCGAATGGATAGAGGAACTTTTGAGTGATTGGTGACCCGACTAGAGGAGCATCCAGCATTACAACTGCATTCCCCCAACGCCACTCCGGTTTTTAACCAAGTAGCTATCGCTCTGATTCGTTTGGCCAATAACCATGTTGGATATAGAATGGCTTTTATGGATTGGTATGTATCATACGGCAGCTGCACAAATTTTACTCGACGTGTAGTTGTTGCTATCAAGGGCCTGTTGACCAATTCTACAGTTTCGTGGCTGACTGAATATGATCGTGCTAGAGATGTGAAACCTTTATTCTATTCAATAAGCCATACAAAACCAAGTAATCTCAAGACATTGTATTATAAAACGTAACATCTTTTTTTTTTAAAAAAAAACTTTATATGCTAACATCTACGCTTGAAGCTTGTCAAGAAATCACGTTCTGGACATATCAGATACAACCCCAGGCTCACCACTAATGCTCTTAACAAACAACGTAAGAACTAACATCATTGAATCGTTCAAGGGTCCTGAGTTCGATAAAAGAGAACTTGAAAATGTAGTGAAAATTGTGAAGGTAAAAATTTGAAAATAACTATGAGTGTAATGAACTTATCCTTTTTTAGAATATAAAAACATCAAATCGAGGGCTAAAAACAGCTCTGAATGAATTGAAGTTAATTGCAAAGAAAGATAAGGATACCACTACTTCCACTTCAATTTTAAAGTTTATGTAAGTATCTAAATGATTTGACTGACTGCAGGTATATACTGATCTTATTACGAGAATAGATTAAAAAAGCATCTTGAAGAAGCTCGCCTTTTCGAGAGCCCCTTGATCAATTCGTTTTCTGAATGTGACTACGTGGTTAAGTTTTGGGGACCCTTAGTAGAAAAAGCTTTCAAAAACACGTCTATCATTCCCCATTGGTAATATATTACATTTTTTTTTGTACTGCATGACCTATGTCCTCATATAACAACTCTTTCTTTTAGGGGCGACACACTTCCTAGCTCTTTGCTCACTTTGAGCATCAAAATGAAAATGGATCTCCGCCTCATTGCCAGTGACAAAAATCAATGTGAAGATCACGGGTATGGTGAGGTTGCCAAGCAATGCTCAACTTCAAAATATTTCAAAGATAAACGAAAGGCCGTCATTGCCTGTAAAGCATTGCTCAACTCGATTATCACTTCCAACGCAATTAATCAAGAAAAAGAAAGCGTATTCATTCCATAACTGATAGTAATGGGCTTTGAAATGCATTTATGTGTTGTACACCTCAAATCGAACCATTTCTATATTACCCAAAAAGTAAAAACGGACCTTGGTAAAGAATCTATTAAATTGGCAAATGGCCTTTTGGATCTCGTTGTAAGTG
Source organism: Backusella liffmaniae (assembly GCA_024140265.1). Classification (NCBI taxonomy): domain Eukaryota; kingdom Fungi; phylum Mucoromycota; class Mucoromycetes; order Mucorales; family Backusellaceae; genus Backusella; species Backusella liffmaniae. The sequence goes on along the minus strand of VCJE01000590.1, from coordinate 3,261 downwards.
AAAAATAGGTAAAAGAGTGTTTTGAATATTGCTGACAATATCTTTGTAGGCGATGTGTGAAGCGATAAAGAAGCAAGCTTTTAGAGGAAAAAAGCGAAAATCTATGGACGATTGCATAGGTAGTACCAAAGTAAAACAAAGATATGGTAACAGTAAGACTGTTTGGGACAATGTGGATGAACATGAGCTGGAAGATGAGGTCAGCCATGATGAATTTGACGAAGATGATGATGTTGATGATCTTGGCGACGATGATCTTGACAACGATGAAGTTAATGATGAAAACGACGAGGAAGATAATGATGATGAGGGCGATAATGTTTAATCCTTTTTTTATTCTTGTATTTTTTTCGTTATCTCTTTCTCTTATGCATACCATTTGGCTGGATGGTTGTATGGTTGGATGGTTGGGTAGGGCTGGTGGTATTTTTTTATAATAAAAACATCTGCATTTAAGCTGTATTATTGTAAATAAAACGTTTATATTTCCATATGGTTTGTGCTTTTCTATTATACAATAGCATGTACTTGGGCACAAAGTTGTTGCTCTGATTTATGTTCTATATAAATGTTATGTAGGAAAATTATATTATGATGATACACAATTCAGTCATTTAAAAAGTATGTATATCAAGTCCTATATATTAAAATTAATTTGGTACGTACGTATCATTTTAGTCCATATCGTTATACATACAACTGTGTTCCTGGCTAGCACGGTTATGTACCTGGCAATAACTATTTACATTACTTTTATGTTCTAATTTGTAAAATGCACACTTATATACTCCCGTTTCGTTAGACTGATTTATTAGATGATAACCAATGAAAACTACGTCAAGAATTTTTAGAATATCTTGAAGTCTATCAGCATTTGCCACCGACCTTAAATAGAAATGTCAGAAAAATATCAGCTAGCCGACATGTTAAAATTACCTGTTTAAGAATTAGTAATTCCATTCGAATAAAGCCTTATACTTATTCGCTCCCGTTATTTCGTTAATTACTAGACTATGGTTATTAATGAGCTAAATTAATTTGGCGTTAGGTGAGAGTTACATACTGTAAACTGTGATGTAAATACTTTAATTCTATCTTTTTGCTCCTATGTATGGAGGAAGGTACACACAAAAGTAATCGCGGCTTTCGATCTACACTAATGGGTTTATAGTGAAACATGAAGTCAATGTAGAACACTTTCCACGCTGCGTACTATCATCACACAAGAATCCAAATCTGATGATGGCCTTGTCGTTAGCATGATCAATACCATTCATCGCTGATTCGAAAGCTCATACACGATAATGTATGACCCTTCGCTGCATACTCTCATCCACCAATTGATGGGACAGGTGCTTGTTCAACTTGTTGCTGAATTTAAAAGGCTTGGTGCAACCATCGTTTTTGTAAACTACCATAAAATTGCTGTCTCCACAGGCAAAGAACCATGGATCATGCACAACCATATATAGACCTCCTTTTCCGCGCCTTTCAGACATAACAAAATTTCGAGATATTGGATTTCCAAATAAACCTCGACTGGGATATCTTACTGTGGATGGACAAAATGAAACATGCTGGTGCGTTGATAAAACAAGACGTCCCAACGAAGAAGCACCTCATTACCAAAATGTGGAATATTGAATACTACTTGCCAGTGGTAGCACAGGGGATGTTTAGCAAGCAAGTGACTGGATATATTGTCAAATCCATCAGCTCAAAAGAGACTTTCTTTATTATGCTTCGCCTGGTCCCTGCGCCACTGAACTGGAGAGCTATGTTAAAAAGACATGACATCCGAGACTTTAAGTTGGGTGCGCCAACTCGTTCGTAAACGGAAGCAACAAAGTATTAAACGTGATCTCGAGATGAACTTTTTCAAAATTGACTGGCTCTCATTTAAACATGGAAACTCAGTGCTTGAATATGTCAAAAGAGCTTTTATTACATTTGTTGAACATTCATCTCTTCGTATCAAAATCAAGCCAAGGGGTCTTGATGATGCTTATCTGGGATAGTTATAAGTCTCAATCTACGGCAGAGGAGTAGGGTAAATTCACCTGCTTACATATGAGTTTAGTTTTATACTACGTAGTATTTCTATTCATATAAAAACTACAATTAAGAACAGGGGCGACATCAAGCGTTGTACTTTTTTACATTTGCTTCATGTCCAATTACATTTTGATGAGTACTATGACAAATCCTACAGCCAATCATTTGATGTTTAAAGACAGTCACTGATGGTTTTGGATGTACTCTGTCCTTGACCAGTTACTGTAAGAGACAGATAAAAAAACTGGTTCCTTTTCAAAACAAAACTTATACTAACATGGAAGCACGAACAGCCACATTAGAGAGAAAGACAAACGAAACTGACATCAAGATCACCATTAATCTTGATGACAAGATGGATCAAAAAATCAACATTGACACCGGCATTGGCTTCCTTGATCATGTAGGTTTATATCTAAAATTCACTTTATAAGGAAAAAAATGCTGGTTTGCTTACTCAGTTTGTTGTAGATGTATCATGCTCTCGGCAAACACGCGGGATGGAGCTTAAGTATGAAATGTACCGGTGATCTTTATATCGATGATCATCACACCGCAGAGGACACCGGTATCGCCCTCGGAATGGCTTTTAAGCAAGCATTGGGCACACCAAGAGGCATCAAACGTTTTGGATCTGCATTTTGTCCTTTGGATGAGGTAATATTTTTTTATATATAACTTTAGTAAATAAGTAAATAGTAAACAAATAAAAAAAAAACAAGGCACTTTCAAGAAGCGTTGTTGATATTTCTGGTAGACCCTTTGCGGATGTCAACCTAGAGTTAAGGCGTGAAATGATCGGACAGCTCTCAACCGAAATGATTCCCCATGTTCTCGAATCGTTTGCGTTTGCTGCTGGTATCACGCTTCATGTTGATGTTCTCAAGGGTAAAAACGACCATCACAAGTAAGTTTTGTTTGTTATTATTTACTAACTCTTATTAAAATATACTTTGTTACAGGGCTGAATCTGCTTTTAAATCTTTGGCTGTGGCTATCAAAGATGCCGTTTCCCGAACCGGAACTAACGACGTACCATCCACAAAGGGTGTTTTATAAGCTAAAATAAAACTTTTTGTATTTTTACCATAAACGGGTTCCCCTGACTGGGAATGCGCCAATTTAATACCCGCTTTGGCTTCTTTTTTTTTTTTTTTTTTTTTTTTTTTAAAATTTTTTTTTTTTTTTTTTTTTTTTTTTTTTTTT
>VCJE01000588.1:362-13680 GCA_024140265.1 Backusella liffmaniae | reverse complement strand
AAAAAAAAAAGAGGAAACAGACATGATTGTTTTTTAAAGTAAGATGAAGTATTAAACTAATGCCACATCTATTTCATGATCCACATTAGATACTCGTTCCGTTTGTGAACCTACTGGTGCACTTGGGTTAGCCGCCGTAAAAAAATATATCTATCATAAGCCTGAAACTAAGAACGATTTACACGTTGCAATCGTCTCTGGCGCTAATGTCAACTTTGATCGACTTCGTTTTATTGCCGAACGTGCAGAACTTGGTGAGCGCACTGAAGCATTCTGTACTGTGATAATCCCTGAAAAATCTGGCAGCTTCAATACTATGATGAAGTCTGTCTATCCCCGCAATGTCACAGAGTTTTCATACCGTTACTCGGATCCCGATGAGGCACGCATCTATATCTCTTTCAAGGTGAAAGACCTGGAAACTGAAGTCAAGCAGGTTATTGATGGATGGAAAAAGGATGGGTTCCGTGGTTTTGATGTGAGTGATAATGAACTTGCAAAGACACATGCTCGTTATATGGTGGGTGGCAGTAAGAATAGACCAGAAAACGAAAGAGTCTTCAGATTTATATTCCCAGAGAGACCAGGTGCCTTGACTCGTTTTTTGGATGGTCTTGATCCTGCATGGAATGTTTCTTTGTTCCATTATCGTAACCATGGAGATGGTAATGTGTTATATATTAGATGTCAATATCACTTTTATACTAATAGCTGTATATTTTTTTAGATATGGGTAAAGTATTTTTAGGTGTTCAAGTACCTCCTAATGCTTCTGAACAGTTCAATGTATACATTACCAACCTTGGTTATCAATATATAGAAGAGACTGATAACATTGTTTATCAATCTTTCCTCCTTTAATTTACTGAAATAACACTATCCTCTTGTAGATTTTTTTAACCTCTTACTCTCTCATTCTCACTCACCCACCCACTCACTCTCACTGTTTTTAATATATTGTAATCAAACTGATAGAAGATTCATTTGCAACTCAAAAACATAAAAATAGTTAATAAATAATAAAAGAGTAAATGTACAAAGTAATGTAATACAATAAGCTATCATCGTGCATGGAATCTGATCACTTCATTGTGAGTATGACATAGTGATGAACTTGTCTTGCAAGTTTAAAAAAGCAGTAAAGATTACTACTATCGCGTATGTATATCACTAAAAATAGAGTACGTGCCTGCCAACTTGAAGTACTCTTGACCTTTGAAATTCTTGGAAGATTATTTGATCATACCTAAATGTCAAAAAAAGTATAAAAGCAAGGAAATTGTTTTAGGTTCCACAAAAAAGGGAAAATGAAAAGAAAAGCGCATTGACATCAATAAGCTTAACTCTATTCCATGTTGTGTCATCTAAGGCGAATGAATCTGTGTTTTATTTCGCCTTTTATGACGAAGACTCCTCGCTTAAATACTATCCTTTAGTTATTAATGTGAAGATCTCTGTTCCAGAACAAATGACGATACAACGCCTGCCTAAAGGAACCCATCCCCATTTTTTCTTACATGTATACAGCTATTTGATTTCTGTTAAAAGAAAGCCAAAAGAGAGGCATGTTGTAACGTAAAATAAGCCAACACGTTAATAAGGTCAAGATCGCAAATAGTGACTAAGTTTGAAAACTTGGGGCTGATAAAACTAATATGGCTGCGACCTCAGTTCGGGTCAAGCAACAAAACCTTAGCAATAGCTATAAAGCACCGCTCCTAAATTTGGTCAAGAATTATACGAACAGGTCAATGTAGAACAATACATTCATATTGACAACACTCAAACAATGTAAAGGAAATAAAAATATAAGGATATTATTTTTTATCGATTTTCACATGCAAGTGCAAACAAAATGGTCCTTTTTTTTTTTTTACTCCTTTTGTAACAATTCATATTTTTCTTTCCTTTATTTTTCTTTTCTTTCAACCCCAACAACACCATTGCAATGCCTTTCATTAGTCCACAACCCAAAAACCCAAAAGAAGAAGAGAAATATCGTATTGTTGACGAAATACTGTCTTGTTCTTCAGATTATTATCGTTTATTGGGTGTAAAGAAAGACTCAACAGCAGAAGAGATCCGACGAGCCTATATCAAAGTATGAAATTAATAGTTGCCATGGAACCCGATATTCATATGAAAAATAATCTATTAGAAAAGCAGAGTCTGTCATCCTGATAAATTTGTACCTTCTTATCCTCGAGCGACAGAGAGTTTTCAGTGTATATTTATTAACTGATAAGAGATCTATGTGTATATCTGTGTATTTATATGTAAATATCTAATTGTAATAGTATTGTCACTTGCTTATGAAACTCTAAGCAACCCATCTTCAAAGCTGATCTATGATTTATCATCAAAGCAAAAGAGTGCAACATCTCATACTCATAGCACATTTGTCAATAATGACGATAATCCTGATGGTACATTTCACCGTGTTTTACATCAGGTAAGTCATCTTTTACTATCAGTGCTATTATTATTATTGTTATTTGTAACAGTCTTTTGTGATCACAAGCTTTTCAATGAAATGTTGGATGGAGAGTTTCAAACAATGCGGACTTTTATACGTTGGTATTACCCCATTTGTTCTTTCACCATTACTGTTACTAACTTTATACTTTATTAACAATATATTTAAACAAAAAGATGCTTTAAACGAAACTAACCCTGGTATGCATATTGGTGATGATACTGTTCTTCATATCGAGCTTGCATTTAAGAGAATGAGAGATCTTTTTCAATGTAAGTAGTAATCGTAAGGTTATTAAGTGGTGATATTTAATTTTTCTATAGCAACACATCAATATTATAAAGTGGTGCAATTTGAGTTGATGAGGATATATGAACTCCAGCAAGAACTACGGGCGCTTTCTTACTTTAATATATGGCGCAGAATGCAATTATCAATTACTATTTGCAAGGTGTTACTTCAATTACCCATCATTATTAACACAGAGTCTAAACAGAGGCAATTATTAGAAGATGGACGTAGTAAAAATAATGATAAAGGAATATTAAATCAAAAGATTGAAAGTGCGTTACAAATCGCTGTGAACTTGCTTGAGGCTGGTGAACGCTATACTACTTCTTGGTGATGTTCTCTCTTTGTTATTATGATTCTATATAAATAAAATATTATCCGCTTTTATATATGTTATATGCTATAAAATCAATAGTAATGTTCATTAGTCTATAAATAATGAAGTTTTAGTGTTCAGTGGTACATTCATTGACAAGTGATAAAAAAAGAAGGGGAAGAAATAATGGATCTGTCAAAAGTTTAGTTTTATTTTGATAAAACATATCTTCGTCAATGTCCTTTACCCCCCCCTGTTTTTATAAAGTTATTCTGTATCCACTGCTACTTTATAGTATATATAATACATACAATGGCTGCTGATCTTTCGGATTTTGTTATACTAGGTTTTTCTATTTTTCTGTTTTGATACAAATGATATAAGAGTATTTCTGACTCACATGCATTTATTTGTAAAGTAAAAATTAGGTCAGCTGATTAAACATTTAACATCTTCTGTTGTTACGCCGTAACGAGACAAAATCAGTATACTGGTGTATTTCGTTTTGATTGATTCACAGGCTGACCGCCTTCTTTTTAATTTCTTTTTCATGTTCTTTTCAGAATTTACGCGTGTAATTTAATAATAGGAAGTAGTAAAATTACATATCATAATAAGTTTAGAATCTGCATTTAGCTGCTTACATAATGATGCATACAAAAATACCACTTATCAAGTATAAAGAACTATAGATTGTTTCTAATTTTTTGATCACCAAGTATACTTTTAAAATATTTATAACTTAGGACTTGAGGAGAGAAGAAGTTAATAATATCTAATTATAGATGTAACTTTTCTATTTTTTTTTTACCAAACAATAACATTGTTTGATCGGAAAAACCTTTAAACTTAAAATACATCTAATCCACTTCAACCTTATTTTGGTGAAATGAGAAAGAGAAATCACATGAGATCCATTTATCTCACTTTGTATATTTTAAAATCCTTCAAAAGAAAAAAAAATCATTTGCATGTAATTAAGTCAACTAAGTTTGTAATTAACTAGCGCTTATCATCACCATAACCATATACCAAAAGTAAAAGATTATAAACTTAAACTGAAAGGAATAAATTACAAATCAAGGAGAAATTTCTGTTAAACTTTAATGGTATCTTTATTTCATGCAGAGAGACGCTATGACGTCTTATGGTTTTTTCTGTTTTTTTTTTTTTAATTTTTTCAGGATGGAGATGAAAAAGTTTTATCAGATTGGAATATTCGGCCGTGCTGAAACCATTTTTCTGCCTCTTTCCTTTTATAGATATTACAATACCATTAACCTATTCCTCGACATAAACAGAAGTGAAGTTGTTGGTGTTTTGTATTGTGTTTTCTCTGTATTCTATCTTATACAATATGATGTTGTACATTAAAAGAAAAGACCAATGGTTCTTTGTCTAGAACATGAAGAATTTACATGTAAAAAAAAAAGCGGAGTGTAACGTGTAAATCTTTCTTAAAACACTATTATTCGGCATGTTTTATAAATTTACCCACTATGATGCAGACAAAATCGGCAAGTAGACGGTGGCGTTTCCTAAATATATTACTAATGATTAATTATTTTTTTAAAAAAATAAACAAAATAAACAAGCAACTTCAAGGTTTTGTATGGAGAAATATGACCAGACTGGTACATGTATTGTTAGTTGATATTAAATATAAGATTGAGGCAGATGACAATGGAGAATGTAGTTTATAGCATAAATATACCCGGATTTACCTAATGTTACTGAAAAGAACCAAAGGAAAGAGAAGAATTAACGTGATTCCTCTTTAGCGTCGATGATTATAACACTATATTAATGCATTATTATTATCTTCCGTTTTAGACGAGAAATACGTAGGAGTTAATTTTAAAAAATTTACCAAACAATGGTGATGAGTACATCGATTGTCGCTAGTTGTATATGTACAAGGGTGATTATGTACGTAAACATTACTGTTGGACTTCTATACATCTATATAGCACTACTTCGTTTTTTCAGTGTGACTGAGTAGGCGGGTTCACTAAAGTTAGCAGTATTAATTCACCATTACTTGATCTGATTCACAAATTTCCGAATTTCTGATTGCAGGTTACACTTAGCCATGGCCAACAGTAAGCCCTTCCATGACATATTTGGTTTTTGTTTCTGGTTTTTCATATCATCATGTATATCATATTCAATGAGCTATTATGCAGTTTTACTCCACTTACAATGTACGATTATTTTCATTGAAAAAAATAATGGTCCACCTTTTTCTTCTTCTGGCAATATTCCGATCACCCGTTTGATTGACTTGACAGTTCTTTTGTACTGTTCATTTTGGTTATTTTTATTGTCCGCTATTACCAAGGGGTTTCTCCTCCTGCAAATTCACAACCATGGATACCAATTTACGCTATATGATTCGTTTTCAGTTACCTTTCATTGTAAATTTCCGCCAATCAATTTTAATAGACTTGCTGATAAAGTATTAGTATGTTACTTATGAGCTTCTAGTAATGTTTAGTGTATTACGCTTTCGACTGTGGTTTAATGTGGATATTCTTGATTCCTTCTTATTTTAGTTTCTGTGGATTTGTTAACCGTTGTATATGGGTTTAATTGAGAGTAGTGGAATATCCGCTCCTCCAAGTAGATAAAATAATATATTTATCACAATAGAGGCGGAGGAAAGGGGTTTTCATTGAATAAGTTCTAGTCGATTCGTTCAAGCATGATAACAGTTGCGAGATGTGAGAGAGAAAAAGAGAGATATTGAAGTAAAAATAATTATTTAAAATATATAGTTTTTTAACATATCTATAATTGCCTTTCTTTTCCATTGATTCAGGTGAGCTTATTAAATATACTAGGAATGCTATGCTCTTTTGATTATTATCTTATTCTATTCCATATATTTTTATTTGTTTCTTGTTATTGCAATCGAACCTTCCTTGTTTTCCGTTTAGGCTACGAAGAGGGTTATCAAATTGGTTTTCTTGCTTACAAATGTCCTCATACTTAATATTTTTCAAATGAATTGAAAAGTTGAAGCTCACATCTCATATTTTAATTATCACAAGTACTTAATAGATATTTCAGGATTATACCTGCATACATTGTTAAAAGCTGGGTCTCTGCTTACGAAAAAAGTTACGTTAGTTCCTGAAATAAAATTTATGCTAAGTGTTGTTATTCCTAGAATACTGGTGTCACCAAAAAGGTTTGCTTGTTTATTAATATTGTCATTGATAACGATAAAGGAAAGTCAATAGGTAATTAATAGAGGGATTGAATCCTTGAATCCATATAAATCACAAATATAACCTTTGCTAGGAAAAGTACATAAACAGATAAAAAAAAAATGACAACCACCTTTGCTCATTAAATGTTTCCCACGTGGCACTCCTTTCTTGTGATTTTTGGACATTTCCGAAACGTCAGCAGCAAAAAACATTCCAAAACGCTGGGTCTACATTCACAACAAGTTTTTGGTCCTATTTACTACAGACCAGCGTTGTTTAAATTTCAGGAACAAGGTCAGGGTTCGTTTTTAAGGTTTTTTCTCGTTCTTAAGAGTAGAACTTTGAGAAATTGATTGTAAGAGAGCCTTAAGGATTATCTATTTTTTTTTTCAAGGATTCTGATAAATTAGGATGAAATTCCGTTTAACCGCTCATTGTATTAAAAGAGAGGTCGTATCTTATCTATTTCGTAATGGATGGAAGGAACAGAAAAAAAGAAAGACTTTAGCTACATAATTGCGTATATTTTGTCTGTGTCTTAAAATACACCTATTTTTAATCCAATCAAAAGACAAGTGAATTCCTAAATTTGGGTAAAAAAATCACCAAAGTTCAAATCATGTGATAGTTTCAAAATAAAAAGGAAACTTTATCCGTTTGTTCTTAAGTTTCTACATCAAGAAACATACTAAATTATGCTATAGAAAGTTAAAAAAAAAAGATGAAAATATAAAAGACCTGTTAAAAAACACAGGTCTTCTTCTTTTTCTTCACAATCTATCATTCTTTCTTCTCTCTCATTTTTTTTTAAAAGTAAAGAAATACAAATAAATAAATATATTTGATGAATCCTTCAGATCAAAATAATCAAGACAGCAACAAGCCTAATGTACAAACCATTCAATTTGATGAATCCCAGAACCGTGAGCTAAAGGAATACCAAGTTCAATACAATGAAAAGCAGCAAAAGCCGATGACTCGCTCCTCTACAGGACAGAGCTCCGCCGACTTTGATACCAAATCTGTACGCAGTGTTCTGATGAACAAGATGAATCTTGTTAAACGAAGACGCCAGAGTATAGATAATACTGAAAGAATCGAGGGCCCTCCCTATCACACAATGGATCTTGATACAGTAACTCTGCTACTAAAGTCTGATCTCGATGATGGTCTACAAGAATCTAGTATACAAGAAAAGATTGATCAGTATAAATATAATGAAATGGAAGGCGAAGGTGGTGTTAGTCCGGTTAAAATCTTACTTAAACAATTTCTAAATATTATGGTTCTTATTTTACTGATTGCAATGGTAAGGAAATGACACTATGTCTAATGAATCTGATAAATAATCAGGTTCCTAACAAGGTCAATTGATCTGATTTATTCAATGTTTGATTATTTGATAACTTATTTATGTTTGTGTTTCTTAGGTTGTTTCTTTTGTATTCAAAGATTGGATTGAAGGTGCAGTTATCTGTGCCATCATGTTCCTTAATGCTATTGTTGGTTTCTTACAAGAATATAAGGCTGAAAAGACCATGGACTCACTTCGCCAAATGGCATCTCCTACAAGTCAGGTTATTCGTGATGGTCACCAAAAAACAATCGGTACTCGTGAACTTGTTCCCGGAGATGTTATTATTTTGAAAAGCGGCGATGTTGTTGGTGCTGACTGTAGAATAATAGAGTAAGGGCTTATTTTTTTTTAACTCCCATGATTTTCATGCAAATAGAAAATTCCTAACTGGGTTTCAATTTATTTTGCTGTTGTCAAATAGGTCTTTTAATATGGATGTAGATGAAGCTCTTTTGACTGGTGAAAGTGTGCCTGTTAACAAAATGTAAGTATATTTTTAATACAAGAGAGTTTAAAAGAGTAGTCCTGAGTATGTACTTATATATTAATAATATTCTTGAATTACTTTAGTTCTGATCCCATTCAAGGTGATGATGTTCCTCTAGGAGATCGTGTAAATATGGCATATTCAAGTACCATTCTAACCAAGGGCCGCGGCAAAGCTATTGTCACTGCAACTGGTATGCAAACAGAAATCGGAAAGATCGCCAAGCGTCTTTTAGATAGTGGTGATAATACCAAAACTCCTCTACAAAAATCACTTGATCGTATGGCTCTTGTTCTTCTTGGTATTGCCATAATTTCACTTATTATAGTTTTTGGTGCTGCCAAGTTCCACATCACAGACGAAGTTATTTTATATGCAATCTCTACTTCTATTTCCGTTATCCCTGAGGGTCTCGTTGCTGTTGTTACTCTGACACAAGCTTTTGGTGTACACAGTATGGCAAAGAGCAAAGCTTTGGTTCGCCGTCTTGCTGCCTTGGAACTTTTAGGTTCTGTATCCAACATTTGTTCTGATAAAACCGGTACTTTAACTCAGTCCAAGATGGTTCTTACTCGACTCTGGAGACCTAGCACAGGTTTTTACTCTGTCACCGGTCTTGGATTTACAACCGAGGGCGAAGTTAAATCTGAATCTGATGAAACTGTAGTTACTAAGGAAAATATAGACAATGGTTTCCAAACAATGGTGAATGCAGCAGCCCTTTGTAACATGAGTGAAGTACGAAAGGATAAAAATAGTGATGAATGGATTGGTATTGGTGACCCAACAGAAATCGCACTTCAAGTATTCGCTCATAAGCTCAAGAATGGAAAGCCCTCTTTAACTAAGAACGAGGATTCATCAAATAACTGGAAGCTTATTGCAGAATTTCCTTTTGATTCGTCAATCAAACGTATGAGTGTCCTGACTCGCTCTCCCCAAGGTTCTCATTATGCCTATCTTAAAGGTGCCACCGAGCGTGTTCTCACTTGTTGTAATTCTATCCAAATGTCGGATGATGGTGATGTTCGCTCTATTTCCACTGAAGAACTGGAACAACTTGTTTTGCCAAAGGTTGAAAGTCTCGCAAGAGGTGGTCTTCGTGTTCTCTCATTGGCAACTCGCTCTATTAAATCGGAGAACGAAATAACCTCTGATACCTTTGTCCGTGAAACTATCGAACATGATATGACCTTTTTAGGCCTTGTTGGTATATATGATCCCCCTCGTCAAGAGTCCAAAGATGCCGTTGAAAAATGCCATGGTGCTGGTATCACTGTACATATGTTAACTGGTGACCATATTGCCACTGCCACTGCTATTGCTCGTGAAGTAAACATCATTCCTGCTACATATGATCTTGAAGATGATCCCGAATTATATGCTCGTGCTAAAGAAGGTGCTAAACCTCATATTGGTGATAACCAAAAAAATCTTGTAATGGCTGCCACACAATTCGATAAGATGACGGAAGATGAGATTGATAACATGCCTAACCTACCTCTTGTTATTGCTCGCTGTAGTCCTGATACTAAGGTTAAAATGATTGAAGCCCTTCATCGTCGTAAGAAGATTGCTGGTATGACTGGTGATGGTGTCAATGACAGTCCCTCCTTGAAAGAAGCTGATATTGGTATTGCAATGGGTGAAAATGGTTCTGACGTTGCTAAGCAAGCTGCTGATATTGTATTGGTTGACGATAACTTTGCTACAATCGTAAAAGCTATCGAAGAAGGTCGTCGTGTATTTGGTAATATCTCTCGCTTTGTTGTCCACATGGTTTCTGGAAATGTTGCCGAATTAACTCCATTGCTACTTGGTTTGGTATTCATCGATACAACTGGCTCTTCTGTATTCCCAATGACCCCTATTCAAATTCTGTTCAACAACATTCTTACCAGTTCTCCCCCTGCCATGAGTTTGGGTCTTGAGCCAGTACATGGTGATCAAATGCTTGAACCTCCACGTGATAAAAAAGATGGCCTTTTCCGCAAATCAAATTTGATTGATATTATCTACTATGGTTTTATGATTGGTGTCATTTGCTTAGCTAATTTCATTATTGTTCTATATGGCTATGGTACTGGAAATCTCGGTCATGACTGCAACCGCGAATACAGCGAGAGTTGTGAGGAAGTATTTCGTGCTCGTGGGGCCCTCTTTGCCACCCTTACTGTAATTGTATTACTTCATGGTTTTACATGCCGTGATCTTCGCAACCCTACTTGGACTTGGAAAGCCCTTAAAGGTCCCAAAAACATGTATCTTTTCTGGAGTACCATATTTGGTTTCATTCTATTGATCGGTTCTCTTTATATACCTGTATTGAATACAAAGGTATTCAAGCATAGTTACATTACATGGGAATGGGGAATGACAGCTGCTTCTGTCGTACTTTATATTGCCCTTGCTGAACTTTATAAATGGGTCAAACGAAGATACTTCTAAATCATTTTCCCCTTAATATTTTTTTTTAGATTCCTCTTCCCTTTAATGATTTCAAAAACAAAAAAAAAACTCATTCGTATTATAATCGCCATTATGTATAGTTTTTCTTACTTAATAATAATAAAATAAATAGTATAAATAACGAATAGTGTATTTGATATTATGTTTGCCTTTATATGGAGAAATTAGGATTTGGATTTTCATGTTCCTCACTCGTTAATAAAATAAAATAAAAAAGTAAAAATATCTGGCAATTTTATTTTCAAGTAGTCATGTATCAATGCTAATTTGTTAATTTTAGGTTTTGCGAATAAGTCGCTAATGTGTTTTCTAAGTAGAGGCCAAAAACAAAACGTGGGATCATTTAGTTACCTATTCGGGTGATTGGAAGGGCGTTTTTAACAAATATGTTTCATTTATACCCCATTTTGAGACCTATACAATAAATCAAATGATATCACACAAGGGTGTGTATACATCCCAGTTTTAGAATATTTTCTAGAAGCAATATAAAATGATACTTTATATATCTAGAATGATTTACCGCCTAGTCTCTATTCGTAAACTCGACTATGCACATCGTTTTTCTTTTTTTTTATATACAGAATATGTAGCATCCGTTGTTCTCTATTTCATTTTGTTCGCATATTAGTGATTTAATGATTTAATGATACAGAGATTTAACTTTCTCACCATACCTGAAAGTTCAAAAGTTGATATTGGTTAGTTTCAGTTGAGATACGGATGAAACAAGCACGAGCCAATATACCAAAGAAATGGATATGTTTCATTATTCAAAAGTCAAAAAAGGTCAAAATAACTTCTTATGATATAAAGTAAGTTAGAGCGGCAACAATTTTCATGACTCAAGTTCCCCGCTTTTTTTTTGTAAGTGAATAATAGTAATAATAACCTACATATAATTGATAGCAATTTAATGCACTAGGGAATTGGTTAGTAAGGTTTTATAATAGTTATAAAGCTTACTCGTATATAGTATAGTGTTGTTACCACAACTCAGAGGATCAATTCCCAATAATAACTTTAGATATACAAAATACGCCAAGAGCAATATTTAGTAAATTTGAGATGTTGATTGGGTTATTCCAACACCAACTCGCTAAAAGCAGTAAAATAAATGATTAATGGTAGATCATTGATTTTAAACAAATCAGATGCTATGACTCGTATTAATGCATCATAAGTGCTGCATTAACATGTTTGACGTAAGTGTTGTGTCATTGATATTACGCTAAAAAAAAAAAAGAAAAATATATAAATACATGCTGAAAAGTTTCAATTAAAAATAATTTGTGCTATAGCTATAAATTGAATAAATAAAAACAACAAAGATACAACAAGAATGTCTTATAATCACAACTATAACGACCAAATGAATTCTGACTACGGCCATCCCTCAAGCCGTGCTTCAAATTTACAATCACAGGTCAATGATATTTATGGAACCACAACTGGTACCACAGGACGAATTATTGATGATCCTTTACTTCAAAATGCCAATCTTCAAGCAATGAACAATTCCCAGATCCCTCCTAATCAGGAATTAAATTATTCTGGGCCTATGACTGATCAAGGCAGCGTAGATCAGTCTTCCAATATTATTGGCTCAACAGGTATACATGATCAAATACATGATGAATCTATGGCTAGTGGTGGAAATAGTTATAATCATCCTAGTGCCGGTGGAGGTAGTTTTAACCAGGCTCATAGAGGATCTGTCGGATCAACTGATAGCTACAATCAAGGTAAAAGAGGATCGGTTGGATCGATAGGCTATAACAAGGGTCGAAAACGCTCTTCCGTTGGATCTGCTTATGCAGCTGCTGGTGCTTTTGGAGCCATTGGAGCTCACCCCCAAAAACTTTATGAACAAGACAATATTGTTAGGGATCTTCCAGGTGGTCAAAGACGTGAATCTAATCCAACTACCACTGCAAGCTACGCTACAGAAGCCGACCGTGTACAAAACATGAACTCTGGTGTACCTTCTGCCGGTAATATTGAAGGTACTCACTCATATAATACTTCTGGAGACACATATGATTCTACCCAAAAGTTACATGCAAAGCCTACTACTGCTGATAAGATCAAGGGAAATCTTGAAAAGCTTGCCGGTAAGATTACAGGGGATCCTAACAAAGTTCTCCATGGTGAAAACGTTGCAAGAGGACGCAACCTTTAAACCATTCCCATTTTTAAGTAATCTTACTCCTTATGTAAAATCACTTGTACAAGTGTTAATCTCTAACTTATAATCTTTATCTGCTATAAATAAACTTACAGTTGCTAATAAAAAAAAAATTAATTGTCGCTTTTTAAAAATAAATTCAATTTTATGCAGATTCGCGGTTCTTCTCTTATTTTCTGGTTCGCTATCTATCTGATTTTAACAACAAATGAATAAAAACCGCATTTCTCATTTACTAAAAATGAAGCATAGTAAATATAATAATCAGTCGCACTTACTTAATTTCGGGATCCGGCCTTACTAATGAAATTGATCAAACATTCATCATCTTTGAAGACGTGTTTTGTCACAAAAAATATCTCAAAATGTCTCAAAATTTAATCAATAAAAGAAAAAACGATCGAAAAGACTATGGTAAATACGATATTACTGATAGTGCCGGTATTTACTGGCTAAATAAGGCTTGAATCAAACTAGCCCAAATTAGCAAGGACATGAACATCCCTGATAGCATGACAA
>VCJE01000544.1:33172-43773 GCA_024140265.1 Backusella liffmaniae | reverse complement strand
AAAAAAAAAAGGGTACTCCTTTTTTCGCAACTTTTCTCATTTTTGTGGTTTAATAACAAAAAGTCAAAGTGAGTGTAGTCTAATATCGGAATGATGTACTTTTTTTGTATTGTCTTGGTTAAAAATTAACGAGAGAATGGATCTACTGACAAAATATTGAATTTCTATCCAAGAAATTCCCGTTATGAAATAACACTTGATGGACCAAAAATGAGTATTTTTAATACAATGAAAAATATTAACTGTTAATGTAGCAGCTATAATTTGTTATTAAGAAGAAGAATACTATACTATCCATTTATCATAAATAACTAAAACGAAAATGTTGTAAACTATCACACTACCCCAAGTAAATTGATTTAATACGCAGTGTATCTCTCTCTATTATAGGATCATTTAAAGCTCCTTTGACTTAAGGAAACGCTACATGTTATTTTAAATAACTATACAGTCTTTAAAAATGAGTGAATGTGCTTATGAAAATACCAGCACCGGCTTAAGTACTTCTAAATGTGATTGAATATCATATCAAAGATTTTGCCTTGGAACCACCTTCAGTGTTTTTGTTGAATAAATGTACTAAAGACACAGCTTGTAATGAAGCTTTTAATTGATATAGCTAAAACGACTAGTTATTGTCATTCTAAAACCACAACATTTATGAAGATTTGGTGTATTGTGCATCTATCGTTGATTAAACGCTATCATGATAAGATAATAGAGATTCAGTTGAGAATATCATATAAGGCCATTATTTTAGAGTTAATCATCAGCTTTGGTAGTAAATTTACATTTTGAGAAGAAATTGCTTTTTTTAACTTAAACAAAACGAATAAAACATAACTTTAAATGTGCATTAAAGTTAGAGAAAAGCATTACTTTTATTAATGTTGAACACAGGTAATGAAGGAAAGCAAAATAAAAGGGTGGTCACTTGAATGTATATCTTTCTTTCGTTCTTTAGTAGCTCTCTTTATCTTTTCAATCGCACAATGATTACATAAATAGACTTTTAAGCTTAAATATCTTTTTAGGTGCATAACTAATTAAGCAGTGTATAATTGATATTTTATTCACATAATCCCCTTCGTTCTAATATATAATTGGGCTCTGCAACCATAGCTATGTAATGAAAAGGTACTACAATACAAGTTAATGGCGTTAAAATATGATATTACCATAGAGCCACTGTTGCTTTTATATATAACTTTGGGAGGCAATATAATAAGGAAGGTCATGAACGTAATATATTAATCTCAGTCGTTTCTGTAGAAGTATCAAAGTGAATGTGATTCTTCCCACAATTAAATTACTTATACTACCAACAAGTGATTTTTTTAGTATGGATATTATTATTTCTTAATAGTAATAAATAATTGACTACTTTACTTGTTTTCATTTACTGGGATACTATAAATATATACACGAAACTATCAAAAAAAGATACATAATGTTTTAAGCTAGGTCATTCAAAAAATAAAAGAATAAAAAGGTACTGCGGTCAGTGATATTGTAATTAGAAAAGAAATCTAAAATTTATCTGATCATACGCCCAATTGTAAAACACTTGGTGGCACCCATACTTTTTTCACTTTTCCCAAGACCCAATTGCCGCGCCAGCATATGGATATAAGGGAGACACACGTGGCACTATTCCATACTTATCATCGCGTTACGATGGGTCCACGGAATCATTTAACCAATGACAAAATTATTATGTGAGCAATTTTAACTCGCATTCCTTTTATTGTAATCGTAACCATTATTTTATCTTTAGTTAGCTTGTTAAGCAACAAGTGCGCTAGTACATGAATTGAGAAGAATTACCAACTTTCATTGACTTTCCCTTTCTTACTTTATATTCCAAATTTGTTTAGACTCAAATTAATCATTTTTTTACAAAAAAGGAAGTTTGAAAAAAAAGAAAAAGCACTGATCACAATCTTGCACACTAAACATTATTATCTTATTTCCAATTGAAAGTTTTTTTTGATTTTTGATTTTGATTTATTGAGTCACCTTAACACAATGTTTTTATTTTTGAGTTATAAAAAAACAAGGATAAAAATAATTAATAATAAACGTAATTGATGTCAACAAATGAAAAGGTAAAAACGATAAAGTGAGAAGGAAAGAAAAAGAAGAAGAAAAAGCAAAGCTTTTTTAATTGTCATGTGCTCAAAACTGGGCGAAAAAGAAGAGATCGATTAAATATCCCGAGAATCCTTAATTGTATATCCTTTCTTCTTACTGTTTTTTATTCTTATTTATTATTCATTTTTTGGTACTTCTTTCCTCTTTCTTTCTCTCTCCTTCCCTTCTTTTTTTCTTTCTTTTTCTCTCTCTCTTTTCTCCTTTTGCCTTTTTTGTTACTTTTATATCAATTAATAGTAATACTAATAATAAAATAATAAGAAAAGGTACTTTATCTATTATTTTTGAAACTTATTGACAATAGATACATTCACAGTCACTAATGAGTTAATTCACTCCATATATAAAGTAGAAGAAGAAAGCAAAAAAGACATTATACAAATAAATAAATAAAAAGTTTTTCAAATTTTCAAATTTCAAATTTCAACCTTATTAAATATGCAATCAAGGTACATCGTTTAATCATTTATTTATCAAAATTCGTCATGGATTTTAATGGTCGTTATTAGTTTTATAGCAGATAAGCAGCCAGAGACACCACGACCTGAATCTTTGCAACCCCTTTTGTCAGAAAAAGTGGCCATTTTGCCTAATTTGGGTCGAAGACATTCTTCATCACCATCACGTTCACCCAGCTTTACCACTTCAACATTTCACTCCAACAGTTATGCTACAGGTGGCCCAATGAGAAGAAGACGTGCAGAATCTATATTTTCGTTCGAGACAGGTCCAAATTTTTCAAATACACGCCAATTTCATGATTTGATTAACATGGATCAAACCAACAGGTAGGGTATATATAGAATGGGTTATTGGATGTGTTTGTGTGCGTATGTTTGGATATGTGTAATTTACTTTATATATAAAAATAGCTATCAGGTACAGGTTCATGCCAAAATGGATAAAGGGTTTTTCAGAGCTGATCAAGATTGGACCTGCTATCGCCGTAATTATTTTCAAGTTAGTTCAACATTTGACATTCATGGGATAAACTACTTTGCGCAAGGCGGAGGTGGGCATGAGCTCCCGTGCTTGATAAGACATACAAATACACATGAACTCTTTCAGGTTGACTTCTTTTCAATTGGCATCTCTGCTCGTGTTACAGATCATGACAAGAAAGTGGAGTTGGTTCAACATACACCCAAGCGTGACAAGGGTCCACAAGTCATACCTGAGCCACGACCCGTCCACCCTGGAGGTAATCTACATTTGGCTGCCATCGGTTCCAACATCAATATTGTAACCTTTGAACGCTTACAGTTCAAAACTGCCACTGCCAACAATGGAAAAAGAAGAGCAGCACAGCAGTATTATGAAATCGTTATTAATCTTTATGCAAACGTTAGTCATCAAAAATCTCCTATCTTGGTTGCTACTTGTAACTCGGATCCCTTAGTTGTCCGTGGACGTAGTCCTGGGCATTACTCGGACTCCCATAGTCAGCGGAATAGTTCTTCACAACAACGACAACATCATATGTCTACTGCTTCTAGTAACAATAACAATAACAATAACAATGAGGCTAATAGTAGTAATAATATGACGGTAAACTCAAATGTTTCAATCTCATCATCGTCATCATCGACAAGTATTGCGGGTAATGATCGTAATCGATTGGTTGATAAGTATCAGTTATCACCACCAATACCATCCCAACAACAACCACAGCAGCAGAATAAGTATACAAATTTGCCAAATACCCCGATAAGTGAAATCGGTTCCTATGCATCATACGGCAACTTTCCTTATCAGGCTACTCCCAACTTTTCACCAGTTGTTTCTTCTCAATCTACGCCTTCCTCTTCAAATATCCCACATTATGCTACAAATACATTGCCTTCACCAAATGGTCAGCCTTATTCTTATATGAATAATGTAAGTTGTATATATGTATGTGTGTGTTCCTATGAATTTTTTCTTATATCTGTTATAGGAATTTAATCAGCAACAATCCCAAATATATCATAATAATAGTAACCCGAACTCTTCTTCTCCAAAACCAGCTGACAAGAAATCGAATAGTTACTGGACCCAGCAACAACCTGAGTTCTCCAGATTAGGAGGTCACAGAGAGGTGGCCTATGATCACTCATATATGGAGTCAACGAGTGATCCTTACAATCATCATCATCCTATTGATCCTGAAAACTATTCCATTGGGCTTGACGCTGGACGTTCCCAATAGGTTTTGATATAACTATTCCTTTTATACTATCATTTATTTACCTTTTTATTTATTTCCTCTCTTTCCTTTTATTCTTTGTTACTTTATATTACTCATTTTTTCCCCCTTTTACACATATACATATATATTATTTTTAAGCTTACAAAAGAAGAGATATGGCTATTTTTTAAATCATCATATTTATACATATATTTTATCTAATATTCTATCATCTATTATTTATTTACAAATTAAAAGACATATGCATTGTTTGTTTAGATATATAAACTAAAGAAAACGTAAAGGAGTTGATATGGTATAAATATCCAAAATAGTTAGGCATTTGTTTATAACAGGATAAGATCTTTACTCAGTCTATGGGGAGGGATTCGTATTCTCTCATATGACAGTCTTTTATCACATGGCTATGCTAACATAATCAAATACGAAAATATAAACATATTCTAGAAGATAAGTTAATCTTTATTTTTTCATTTTATAGAATGAATGATTTAATATATATATAACTTCATTTATTTGAACATATGAGTACTGCTCCTCATGTGATAATTTCATCACTATTTTATAATTAGGAGCTTTTGAATTTATGGAAGGTGGATCCCGTAAACCTCCATTTAAATAGTTAAATAAAGACAGGTGACAATATATTAGGGCAGGATGATTGAATGAGTAGATAATGCCATTAATGGAATCAGCAAAACATAACGTGGATTAACTACTTACTGGTTTTTCAGTAAGAATAAGCCTTGGTCAATTTGAACCTCCTGCTACGGTAAAAAAAATGACGCCCTCCGCAAGCTCCCGGGATTTTTTTTTTTGGACCTTCGCTTATGGTTCAAACGCTACGCTGTTGGCAAAGGCTTGTCTAACTAAAAAAAACAGTAGTGTCTCAAATAAAACATTTGTTATTTGTTTTATTGTTCTATTCAGGGAAAAGTATTCGTGAATATTGTATCGATATACATATAACAATTGATAAATCATTATCTAATACATTTATTAGATAACAAATATTTTTCATTGTTGTAAAAATAAAAATCACTCCAACCACTATTTGACAGGACCATGACTATTTTGGCTTTGATAAGAGCGAAATAGGCTTTTGTTGTAGAATATAAGCAATATTCTATAATTGAATGTTGATACAAATAAAATTCTACTGTATCTACTTCAACTTAAAAGTATTAAAACACACACACATATATTTTAATGGTTATTTAACGGATAATTTGAAATTATGGCTTATTAGGTTAGGGATTTATCGATTTAATTTTCTGATTTATAAATTGAAAAAAATTCCTTCAACTTGAATACTATTTTACATAGTACCACCTAAAACTAAAATAACGTTTGTAAGAGTTTTGATTTGTAAATAGAGAAATATTATTAAAAATAGAAAGATAATATACAGCATTTTAAATCAATTGTAATATATCACAGAATAGAGTGTAATGTAGTTCTCAATTTTAGAATAGTTTTTCAATACACCTCATGGCTACTAATGCAAGGTGTTTGAGCTTTTAAAATAAATATAAATAGGCTCCGAATACAATATAAAAAATTTCCATAGAATTGGAAGTATGTAAAAGTAGTTAGAATATTCCACGACTTACATATATATGTAATAGTGCTATGAAAAAAAGAAAAGAAAAAAAAAATAATATCTATATCGACAATGGGAGCAATGATGACCATATTTCAAGGTCACAAAAAATAATAATTTAAAATACTTACTTAATAAAATAATAAGCATTAGTGTCTACGTATGTAGTCAATTTAAAAAAAAAAAAAAAGCAAGGCGCTATTTTATACTCTCTTAAACGAGATATAGTATCATGTGTAACATATAACTATTCCACGGATTTTAAAAATGAAAGTGAAAAGAAGAATGTTCTAGCAGTCATGAATCGGATGGTACTTACCAAGCAAGTAGAATTAAAGAAATATGAATATTGTGTGGTTAGTGTCGCCAGAATAGTCCTAATCCTATTTACAAATGAATCAGTCGATGCTTTTTACAAATGAAAATGACAGTAACATCTATTATATCAAATATACCCATTGAAAATGAAAGAAGCATGGAAAAAAAAAAAGGCTTTATTTTCCCTAGGATATAAAACAATTCGCATGTCTCCCCTTCTTTACATACTTACTGTAATAAAAAATACTATGTGAAGAGATGAAGCCATTGTACATAGCCAGAGATATATGAAGGAGCTTTTCTCAAATTCATGTCAACCATAAGTGGTTGTCTTGAATACTTTGCTGTGATTTTTTAACATGATGTGATATGATAAAAGATACTACATATATATGCATAAAAGCAAAATATCTATTAGAAAGGACAGAAAAAATGGTTTTACATTAACATCAGAATTATTTCTAATAGCATTGGTTCATGAAATTTTTTTTTACCGAGATTATGAAAAGAAAAAATTACTATAGCTGTGGTAAAGTTTTTGTAGGCTATTGATGTCATTCTCATTTATTAAATTGAAATATTTAAAGATTTTAATAGCAACAACAGTTGGATATTTACAAAAACAGAATACATAAACTCCCAAAGGAAATTTCTGCTTGACAGTTCATTTTGAAAATATTCGGATGTCAATAACAATGTATCAACAGTTCACACATGAAATAATAAATTATTTCATTTTTATATTTTTTCTTTTCTTTTCCCCTCTTTTCCTAATTTTTGTACCCTTCATTACTACAAGTATTTCCAGCAATGAAAATCGAATATGCAATAATTCTGGCCAGCGCCACTCTAGTATTGGGCTCTAAATTTAAAACGCAGCCTCAGCCTCAGCCTCAGCCTCCTAAGAAATGTACAGATATGGTTTGCGTAAAGGGTAAATGTATAATGAGATAGAGACTACGAAAAAATTAACTCACAATTATGTAACAGACGATATGGATGCTTATTTTAGACATGCTCAGGATCCTGGATATGATGGAATGAATACCCTTGTTGGTGATTTCATGGATAACACAACCTGTGGTGGATCAATAGATGCTCAAGTGGTATATATCGATGTCTATATCTATATCTTTATTTTATTAAATTAGTAATTTTTCCTATTTCTAGCTTACAACATTCACTGGTATTTTCTTTGGCGATTTCACAACAACCGGAGGTAAAGATATTCTTGGTTCATTGGCAGTTGGTGGAAGATTCACCGCCTCATCATACACAGTCAATGCTAACCATGGCTCCAACAACTGTGGCGATCTTAGCATTAACTTAAACTCTTACGGTCTTATTGTTGGAGGAGAGTATAAAGGAACTGATATTCAAGTAAACGGTGCCGCATTTTTACCTGATGATGCTGATAAAAGTACCATCCAAATTCAAACCGCTGGATGTGAAACATACACACAGCAAGGAACTGGTATATTTAATTTCCATGATACCTACTCTACTGTCAGTTACATTCAAAGAACGTATGCTTCTTATTTACCTACCCATAGGCTCAACCCCGACGACACTATTACACAACTGAGTCCTTTAGCTGCTAGTTTTGCTGTTATGACAATGGATACATGTAACGAATATGATTGTCCACTTTATCCTAAACAGTTGTCATATCCTTTCCACATGTTCCTGGGTAAAGGCAATTGGAACGGCGTCAGAGGTGGAGAATTCCCCGACACTTTGATTATTAATGTAAATTTTTATATACACAATTGTATTCTTTTCAGCATCAAAACTAACTCCGTTATGTTATTATAGGTTCCTGTAGATGTTGGAAGTACTATTGTACTTAGAGGCAATCAGCCATCTAAGGATCTTGAAGCTTGTAGAACTATTTGGAATTTCTATCCGTCGAATGAAAATGGAGAATACACAAGAGGAGGTTTCACAATTGTTAGAGACACAGGTGGTCAGTTTGGTGGTTTAATATTAGCACCTGAAGGTATTTTTTTTTTCACTTTTACCTCTTTGAACAAGTACTTATAGTACTTTCTTTTAAATAGCTAATATTATTGATGGAAGCACTGGCAACTTTGCGGGTCTTACAATTGGCAATGACTATAGTTGGTTAAATTCTGGTGCTGGTGTGGAGCTTCACGATTATCAAGCACTTGGTGGTGATTGTTCAGGTATCCTTCCTTGCATTGTTCTTGATCCCGATGTTGAAAAAAAACCAGATTCTACAACGATTACTCTCGAAAATCCAAGTGCACCAACCTGTGATTCAGCTCCAGGTTTGTAATATTACTCTCTAACTCACAAACGATATAGATATCTAATATTGTTATAGGCACTAATTTTAGTGATAATAACAGTACCGAAGACCGCGAAGATGAAGATAATTCTCATACCGATGATGACGAAGACTGTGAAGATGGAGAGGATGATTCTCATCATCACGATGATGGTGGAGACGAAGAAGACTGCGAAGATGATTACGAAGATGAAGAGCACTGTGATGATGATTATGAAGACAATAGTGGCGATGAAGACTGTGAAGATGATTATCAAGACGACGATGAAGACTGTGATGATGATGATGATGATGATGGTAGTCATGGTAAATGGAAAAAGCGTGACGGAATCCCTAGCGAAGCATCAGAATCACTTGCTGTCCCTATTGCCTCAAACATTGCTGCCAATAGTCTCAAGCAACCTGCCGAGGCTGAAATAAACGAAGGCTCTGTTTTACGTAGAGGATTTTCTCTCATTGTACCAGCCTTTGTTGCCTATTACTTGCACTAAATCTTCGTAATACCCCTCATCATATTTATATCTTTTTTATATAAAGTATTTTTACAGCATAATGCTTTGATAATAAATGTCTTGATTTTATTTCTTGAGCTTATCTTTTCATAAAGGATATATAGTTTTAAGTTTTAGGTTTAATATATCTTATGAAAACATATAATCAAAATGACACTCTCAGCAAAAAAAAACTAATATGAGCTGCATCTATGAAAGGTTGCTTTCGCATGAATTTAATTTCAAGTATGTATGTATTTTTTTTTAAAACAAATCCAGAATCACTTGCCAGGCAAAACAAAAACGATAAAGCAGTTGAGGATGCATCAGATGACTTTATGTACTTAAAAATGTATCCTACTCGTGTTTCCTTCTCTCATTCTCTTAATTATTTAATTTATTCACCTTCCTTATATCATCTTTAATTTATTATAAAATTATTATTGGAGGAGGGGCACAATATGATCTCTGCCAGAAAGCCGTTAACCATTTATAGAAAACCTACTTTTCATCATGCTTCTTTATCTTTACAAAAGGAGGTGGAACAAAAAGAAGTATATTGAACAAAGAAACAGTTTATATTTGAGATCAACAACCGGGTATCTGCTGTTATTTTGTGCTTTCTTACAATAAGGTCAGACACATGTGCGGTGGATGAGAAGCATATCACCTTTTGATTTGCATACAACATGCTACCAAAATAAAAGAAAAATGGATTACAAGACGACGTCACTATCATAATAAAAAGGTATTACGTGTGTTACTTTATAAAATGCAAGTTTTTTTTTTGAATTTGTTCTTTTCGTTCTTCTTTATTTTTTTTATATTTGTACTTTTCATAATTTAAAATAACAATGAGTAAGTTCTTTTGCTTATATGATATCTTTAAACAGATATTGATATACATTTAATAGCTATTCCTGAAGTTAATCCAAAGACACTTGAGAATCAACTTGCTCATCGTCCTGATATCCAAGACCTTGTTGACCGAAACATTATTAAAGGTAATGATATATCATATTTTTTGACAAGTCCTTTCTAATAAGCATTTATTTTTAAAACCAAAAAGATCCCAAAATTGCTCCTGCTATCCAGCAACACCGTGAAGAGTTGGAAAAGCGTAAGATTGCTGATAACCTCCGCCATAAAATCGATCATCGTCCCACCGCCGAGGAACTTGCTGAAAAGAATATTTTAAAGGGTAAAGTATAAAGATCCCTTTGTCAATGTATATGTTGTCTGTGTGTACGAGCAAGAGTTTATGTTGTATAAGAGGGGAGAGAAAATATGTGTTTCATAAAGTTATTTTTTTTTTTAATATATCTTGTGATTTCTTGATGCATAGATACCAAAGTATCTCCCTCTCTTCAGAAGCAGCAACAAGACTTGGAAAGAAGCTTGCTGCAGGATGCAATGGAACAGAAGATTCAAGAGAGACCTGATGCTTCTACACTTATTGAAAAGGGCATCTTAACAGGTAAAGAAACAATTTAAATAAAGTTTATGTTTTGAAATATAAATATTCACCTAAATCGT
>VCJE01000539.1:1636-13112 GCA_024140265.1 Backusella liffmaniae | reverse complement strand
GTCCAACGAAATCTAACCAATCATTTTCTATCATTTTATTAATTAATAATACCACCTCAGTATTATCAAAAATATGTACATTTTAATTATAAACTTAAAGCTTAAGCATCATAGGTGCTTGCAGACACATTACCACCCTTACCTGTCCAATTGGTATGTACAAATTTACCAGGTTCGGATAGGAGTTCATAAGTATGGGCGCCAAAGTAATCACGCTGGGCTTGGAGGAGATTTGCCGGAAGCATTTCGTGACGAAGACCATCGTAAAAGTTCAACGCAGTAGAGAGTGCTGGTGTAGGAACACCGATCTGAACAGCTGTGGACACAACTTGTCTCCAGTCATCCTGCGCCTTTTGAGTAGCCTCTTGGAAAAAAGGATCAAATAAGAGATTCTCAAGTTTGGTGTTATTGGTGTAGGCATCCTTGATCTTTCCGAGGAATACTGAACGGATGATGCATCCATCACGCCACATCAAGGCAATACCTGCAAAGTTTAAATTCCATCCATAGTCTTTACCAGCCTGGCGCATGAGCATAAATCCTTGGGCATATGAGACAATCTTGGAGGCATAGAGGGCTTGTCCTAGAGCAGCCAAAAATTGCTTCTTATCACCGGTGAATTGTGACTTGTTAGGTCCAGATAAGAGCTTAGAAGCCCGGGTACGCTCATCTTTTAATGCAGATAAGCAGCGAGAATATACAGCTTCACCAATTAAAGTAACAGGGATACCACGGTCGAGTGAATCTATACCAGTCCACTTACCAGTGCCCTTTTGTCCAGCAGTGTCTCTGATCTTTTCAACGAGTGGAGTACCATCAGAATCCTTGAACTTGAGGATGTCACGAGTGATTTCAATCAAGAATGAATTCAGCTCTCCCTTGTTCCATTCTTCAAACACAGCTGCCATCTCGTCATCGCTGAGACCAACTGCCTCTTTCATAATTTGATAGACTTCACAGATTAATTGCATATCACCATATTCTGTCAATTTTTAGAGGATGTGTGTGTATGCATACGATTAGTATTTTTGAAATATTTGTATATGAATAATCAATATTTTATACTTTACCAATACCGTTATGAACCATTTTCACATAATGGCCAGCACCATCTTCGCCAACCCAGTCACAACAAGGTGTACCATCAGGTGCCTTTGCAGCAATAGCCTGGAAAATAGGCTTTATATGTTCCCAAGCGGCAGGGTTACCACCAGGCATCAATGATGGACCATAGCGAGCCCCTTCTTCACCACCAGAGACACCAGATCCAACGAAAAGTATACCCTTATCAGCAAGCTCTTTACATCGACGAGTGGAATCGGGAAAATGTGAGTTACCACCATCAATTATTATATCACCCTTTTCTAAAAGTGGAACCAGTTCATCAATGAAAATGTCAACAGGATTACCAGCCTTGACAAGAAGCATGATCTTTCTTGGTTTTTTCAATTTCGAGACAAGCTCTTCAGGCGAGTGCGCACCTATAATGTTGGTACCCTTGGCTTCATTTTCCAAGAAGCGATCTACTTTGGATGTTGTACGGTTAAATGCGCATACTGTAAAGCCATGATCGTTCATGTTCAAAATCAAGTTTTGACCCATGACAGCCAAACCAATTAGTCCAATATCAGCACTTTTTAAATGTATTAGTCTCTTTTCATATTATATTTTTAGATCACTTACACAGTCATTATAATGCCTTAATTTTTTATATAAATTTCAAATATCTACAAAAGAAAAACAATATCGTATTAACAGAAAACACCCCTTTTTTTTTTATTTAGCATTTAAATTGTAGAAGGGGTCTTACCTTCTTGGTATGAAATTTCCCTCCGCCTGGTAACGAGAAACAAGGTTTCGCTTAAAACGGTTATTTTAATGTTAGCATAAAAATCAAAATGCTTGCATTTATATTACTACTACTACCACTACCGATACCAAATGAACTCTACTGACACCATTTGAGGAGAAATCAAAAGTAATTACAATGAAAGTAAGTTTACGTCATTGTTTATTTGCTCAAGTTGATTTTAAGACAGTTGCTCTGTATAAAAAAAGGCATATATGTGATAACCAAGTTTTATGATTAGTGAACATGGTCATTCTGAAACATGTTAAGCAGTTAAAGCCAAGGGTTGCAATCTAATTACCAAAATGATAGATTCCTACAGCATTTTATTTGGAGCTTCGATTATTTTACATAGTGAGGACATATAGAGAAGGAATAAATAAGCTTTGTTAACAATACCCATAAAGACTTTACAATTCGTATTATTAAGTTATAGTTCGTATTTTTTAAATATTAGTTTATGTTGGGCAAATTTTGATTTATCTTTGTGATAGTATTTACTATTTTTAATAGTATTAGTCATAAATGAACTTTCTTTTACTCTCTGAGAAAAATATCAGCTTCTTTAAACTTTATGAAAGTGTTTCAATAGGCAAAGACTCGGGATTTAAATTGACAGATCAAACTTGAACCTTCAAAGCGAAGTAACTCTATTGAGGTATCTTTGCTAAAAAAAGACACATACACATGGATGTCAGTGATTAAACCTGTGACATTTCAATCAGAATTAGGTAATAGCTCTTTCTGTTTTTTTATTTCCTTGTTCATCTTGTTATAACTGCTCGGTTTGACCTTATTGTTTTATTATTTTTTTTGTGTTGCAGAGCAGCTTTATTACACTAAGTGAAAATTATAAATTAAGAAAATAGATAAATAACAAAAACCAACAAATCAAATCAGATCCAATTCGCCGTAGAAGTGATGCACCTCCGATATATGCCTCCTGTTCCATAGTTTTTCTTCAAAATGACACTGCCAGTGATGGTGCCGTATGACTCTCTATACTATTCTCAAGAACTGTAAACAGTTCAGGGGATACAGGTTCGTCCTCTCACACTGCCAGGGTAAACTATCTGGCTCGTGGAAATCAGACTCATATTGAGTATCGCCAAGAATGGCATTTCAAAGTACTCGCTTGAAATCACAGTCGACAAAAAATAGTGGGTGTTAGCTAACTTTCCATTGTCGTTCACATTCCAGGTTCACCGGACAGTTGTGATCTACTTTCAATATACTTGCAGGTGCAATGAAATTTCCTTTTCAGGTTTTTTTTTCAATAAACATTTCTAAGCACTTCATCCATTAATTTTGTACCTCTTACATGTCTTTACTTTTTATTTTCATAATAAAAATTTAACAGCATCAACATTTATTTCCTTTATACTAATTACAATAAAACATTTTAAATATCTCTATTTCACAAAGCAAACCCTTTCTCAATCTAAAATTTTTATTACCATTAAATATATATCATCTGGCTTAGATTACCCTACTCAGGAAGGTGGGTCAGAAAGAGGTGTTGTACAGCCAAGAGAAGAAATTAGATCTTCCTTGGATAATAAATCCTTGGATAGTCGATACAAAAAACTAAAACAAGAAAACACTGCAAGAGCCACTAATATCACTTAGTGGTAATAATAATAAAAAGAAAGTATAGATTAATCAATATGAATAAAGGACTCTGTTTTTTTTTAAAAAAATCCAATATCCATCGAATTTTTCCGGTCCGAACTACATGGTTTGTCAATTGACGTAATTTCATTTCACTTTTTTACCAACAGTCAATATTGAAAAAGTAGTATAATGATCGACGGAACCGTTTTGTGTTCCAAACAACGTTTACAATGAGATTGACTTTTAATAGCTATATTCATTGACACAAAGTCTAGTCACTCAAAAAAAAATATGTCGCACGTCTTATCACATTTTATAATACAAAATATACTATTTTGCGACATAAATTTTTTTAATTGTGCGACATAATTTCTTTTTTTAAAGCGACATACTTTTTTTTTTAAGCGACATACTTTTGAGAAAAGATGTATTTAGACTATACCACTTATTCTTGTTACACCGATGATGATGTGTTTAGTTTGTCTCTGCTTATTTATTTGTATATCCGTCTTTCTCAGGTTATTCTTGAATGCATCAGCTACTTTCTGTCGGCGTATCCAAGGTAAGTCTAATAATCAGTAAACAGATGTATATGAATACCTGCTGTCAAAACACAAGGTCTAGTTTGTAAACATCTGTAGAATAACTCTTCACTTATCAAATTAAACGATCAGTGTGCATTTTCCGATTCCCGTTGAACGCAAAAAGTAACTATCCAAATATTTCAACGGACCGAGCTCATAAAAAGAAAAATGGTAGTACCAAATTCAACCGGAAAAAGTTTTTTGTTCTTTTTTTTTTTTTTTGACAGTAGATGCATTTTTTCTGTGTTAGTCAATTTTGAAGAAGCATTTTACACAATTGTTTAATATTAATAGAAACTGTCTCCTATTTTAATGGTAATAATAGACACATTTCCTCGGAATTAGCTATAATAATGATTATGAACATCAATTATGTGTAACTGGTGGCTCCTCTTCATAAAGAAATTCTCAAGACACATGACATAATTAGAGATGCTTTTTTGATTGTTAATGTTGCAAGGCCTAAACAAAAAGAGAAAGTGAAGTTAAATAAGAAAAGGCGTCAAAACAGCCATTCCGCCATTTTTATGTGTGAAATAAAATAGGGTTGACATGATAAAGTCACAACATCTCTTTAAATTTTTATATGTGCAAGTAGTAATATGGTAAAGATTGTTGATGTTTCTTTATTTTTTACGTCTTTGTTTTTCCAGAATATCGATCAGAAGACTATTTTATTTTATTTTATTTTATTTTACTTCATTTTTTTTTCGATTTGTACTACTGTTTTAAAACTACTACGGAATGAGGGGGTTTGGATGCCTGTATATATGCACAAATAGGTGCTATCATTGGTTTTTTTATACAAAAAAGCTAATTTAATATGAACTGTACAAGATATCTCTTTTTTAGATGAAAATGGAGGAGAAAGGAGATCACTAGACTATATGTTCAGTAACCAGATGAGTGAAGCAACTATCACAGACTCTTGAAGTAATTGGCTCATCATCTTTGAATAAAGGAAGTTTATTTGAACTATGTGCGCCACAATAGATATGTCCGCATCTATAAATAAAACAATAAATATTATATTAAATTGAAATGATGAAATGATTATAAAACTAACCTGCGACAATGGTGTTTACGAGTAAAGAAACTAAACAAAGTATCACATGGAGTTCCATTTCCATCTAAAAACTCGCATTGTTTTACTGAGTTATCTGGCTTCCAGTCATCTGTGAAAATGAATACTGCTTTTTTTGCTTGCGAAGTGATATTTAACTCGTAACTTGAGTCAACTGGACAAGGATTGGCATTGTTTTCACTATTATTTTTCTTCATCTGTAAGCAACAATAAAAATAAGCGAAATTAGTTTTCAATATATACATACATGTATGTGGAATATAAAAATTGGTATATGATTTCTTACATATTCAGTTAAAAGGGTTGTACCAGTTCCTTTAACAACAGCAACAATGCTATTCGGATCATTTACTTTTTTGTGAATGGTTACACCAGATGTTTGAAACAGTTGAGTAAAGTTTGACCATGTATTTTCAAGGGATGTTACAAGAATATCTTCTTTTAGGGATGCTTGACTACTACTGACAGTACTGATGGCTTTCTTCTTACCAGAGAATGTTTCAAGCTGATTTAGTAATGAACTTTGTTGGTAGATAAGTGAGCGACATTCTTGAATAAAAGATTTATCTGTGGTGCCTGGGTTCTCCAATATTCCTTTAACTTGGTATGAGTAGGTTCTGAAACTTGAATCAAGATTTTCAATGATGTCTTGCTCGCTACAATCAGACAATAAAGGAGCAATAGAAAGTTCATTGCTTTTACTGCTTGTAAAATTTGCAGAAAAAGATGATGCCGAGGATGACCCCCCACTATCTTCTTCTTCTTCTTCTGGGCTCGGCGGTATCCAATCCCTTTGATGAATAGACCAAGGTTCTTTAAGTCCGCACGATACAATATCGTTTTCTGATAACGTTGGAATCATATTGTGTTGCTGTAAGTGTATTGTACC
Source organism: Backusella liffmaniae (assembly GCA_024140265.1). Classification (NCBI taxonomy): domain Eukaryota; kingdom Fungi; phylum Mucoromycota; class Mucoromycetes; order Mucorales; family Backusellaceae; genus Backusella; species Backusella liffmaniae. The sequence continues at coordinate 7,092 of VCJE01000539.1, read as the reverse complement.
CAAAGATGCTGTATCCAATCGGGAGTCTACGGAATGTGGTACTGAGGGAGGAACTGTCATCTTTGCACCAGATCTTCTCTTTTTACTATGCTTCTTTGTCTGTTTCTCCTGGACTGTTTCATTCTGTTGTTGTGAGTCACAAATTGAGGCACGTAATAATGATTGGCCATGGTCAAGATTTTTTAGACTTTTGACACGGTTCAAATTTCTTTGTTGTTGAGTCCTCTGGCTCTTTGAAGTGTCTGGTTTCACTACTTCTTTTGCCATACTCGAGATAGTACCTTGAGTAACAGAGGTTCGACGAAAGGTACCTTTCGGATGACGCGTAGTTATATAATCGGCCATTTTATATTATACAAGGGAAAGGAATTATTATAATTGAAAGTAACAAATAAAAAACAGGGAAGAAAAAAAAGTTTAATTGAAAAAGAAGGAAGAAAAGTAATTTTTTTGAAATTTAAAAACAGGGTTTATTTATGTTCATATAACATCTTACAAAAAAGTCATCAAACAAGTAACAAATAAGTTAACAAAAGGAGCAAGCGTTTTAAGTTATATAATTTTTATTCCTCCGCTTGATCTCTACTCTCCCTTTTCAATTCTACCTCCTCTTTTCATAAAACAAACCTTATTGTTTTTGGTTTTTACACATCCAATGTATTAAATAAAAGTGATTTTAACCTAGTACTACGGTTGGATAATAATAATAGTAATAATCAAAGAGAACTTTAGTTCGAGTATTAATATAAAAAAGTATATATTGTTATTGTCATTACTTACTTATTTTATTAAAAAAAAAGGAGCAAAAAGAAAATAGTTGGATAAAGCAGGTGATAATTTAAGCATTTGCTACTTTGTAAAATGGGTAAAAAGTGAACGAATGAACCAGAGCTACGAGCAACTTTATTTAGAAAATATAAAAACATTACATAAAACTACCACTTAATGATAAAAAACAAGAGCTACCATTGGAAAAGAAAAAATCAATATATTGAATTGAATGATGCAAATAAATTAACAATAACATATATGTTTTATATCATTAACATAAATAACAACTGACGTAAAACATGATCTTCCGTTTTATTATTACTCTCGTCCTACACTACGAAAGAAAAGGAAAGGAAAAACATTAGTTTGGTAGTATGTTGTTTTAAAAATATATTGCTTTTATTATATTCAAGAACAAGATTAAAATCTCGAGGACATTAGTTCCGTGATAATGATGTGATATTATGCACAGACCTGATGACAAACCTTTAATTCTGCAATGATAATATCCAATACATACATTAGAATAGAAAATAAAAACATTCTTTGTTATGGATCACCCAAATAATGAAAAATGATAACAATAATAGTAAAAAAAAAACCCCCCCTTATTTTCTATGGTTCTTCATATTAACGAGTCATTTAATGTCCATTTAAAATAAATTTAAGCAAGCAGTTCTTGTCACTTAAGTGTAAAGCCACAAAAATTTGACAAATATTGCTTGCTACGACTGATGCTCTTTTATAACAAAGCGCTTTAAAAAGTCGCTAATGATTTACTTTACTTGGAAATGTCATTTTTTCGCCATTAATGACATGATTATATGTACACATATTTGGTGGAATGAGAGATGATATCGGAACACTCGGTAGTTGAAAACCCATTTAATAATATGATATTCTGCATGTTTATAGATTAAAACCAACCATATGGGCTAATTCTGCATAACATTCAAATTCGAGAAGCCAAGTATAATACTGCGAGCTTGGACTTTCTTTTTCTAATCATGTTAATATGTCTATTTTTAAAATAAGGATTGTATCTATTCATGAGTAGCTATGTTTGATGATACTCATTAATAGTATAAACATCTATTTTTATGCTCGTACAAATCATACAAAGTATTTATTATTATATAAATAAAATGTTAATTAGCAACTACATTGGTAATAACTCCTCTGGCTCTTTTAAGACCACAAGTAATCCTGTTATGATCGATCTTTGTTCATAAGACCTTAATTACAGTTCCAATAATGTCAATGTGTATTCACTCAAACTTCTTCCTTATAGTCTTCCATATACCTTAATTCCATTATAATATAAAGTTCTTTACATATAAAAAATTACTCTTGTTTATTAAATATTTCATCTTCCGACCACCATTCTGGTAAAAAAGGGCGGAATTTCGTTTCCCCATCATCTGCCAAGCAAAACTCAACTGGTTCCCCGCCCACACACTTTTGAACGTGCTCCAATCTCATCAAGGCTAAACCAATGTTATGAACAGATGAACATAATTTTCCAACACCTCTCTTGCTTGACCCATCTACTAATTTGATATCTTTTTGTGGCTCAAGCGAGTATTGTTTACTACGATCTACTGCTTGTGTCTGAGGCACACTATGTACACACACATTTGTTAGCTTTTTTTTATATTCAATCCACCTCCATATTGTTATAAAAAAAGACTTACGCATCACCATTGGTATAGATTTGAATAGGAACGATACGCTTACGAACCACACCTGTATGGTACGTGCGGATCGTAAGCTCCTGTCCAACATAGCATCCCTTTCTGAAATCAACTATAGGTGTTTATATAAGTAATAGACTTAATAGCTAATAATGTGTATTATGCTCACCTCCATTCATATAGTCAAAATTAGATTCAAGTGGAAGTGAAGTCTCAGGCCAGATGTCTTGAACACCTTCAGGAATACCGTGAAGTATACGACGAATGGTATATTCCTCAGAACTCAATTGTTTAAAATCGCCAGTTTCAGGTAAAATATTCTCGACATCTAAGATTACAATCATTAAAAGCCATTTTTTAAGATATAGCTCTTTCCTTTAAGGTATATACTTTGATCAGCCTTCAATACTGCTCTGTAACCAAATCCAGGTACTCTCGGGTCAGTACATCCAATATCGGACAATCGCATATCCTTCTTGATTAAATTCGGTTCCAGATGATTGGCAGATGCATTACCCCACACTTGCCAAAGCTTGTATTCCTCGGAGCAATCTCTCATTTTGACCTTGGATCTTAAAAGATAGCGCTTAAGGTGACGAAGGAAGATGTCCTTAGTTGACGCTGGACAGTCAATAACATATTTGGGGTGAGGAAAGTTCACACCGACATTTACAGGATAAATAAAAGTATCGAATAACATACGACCCTAATATTTGTTTAATAAATTCATTATTATTGACTGATATACTGTGGTTACTATGGTTACTCTTTACTTGTGGTGTTAAAAATCCTGCATAGAAACCATCGCCTCCTGGTGAGATACATGGCATATGATTGGTAATCAATCCTTGAAGGAATTTTACGCTATCAACTCCTTCTAACTCAATAATACTTCGGTCGGGTATCTCACAATAGTGATCTCCTTTGTGAACATTGTCTATTTCATGAAATGAGCGAATGGGTGAGCTGCTGACAAATGAACGTGTTACTATTTATTCATCATTAAAGATGTGTTAGTGCGTTTGAATTCTTCTTCAATCCATTTTTTATCAAGGCAACAATTACAGGTAGTATGAGGTTTTTTAAATAAACCGAAAGCAAGACTATAGGTACGTCTAGTAAACATTATCGTTGAGCCAGTTATAAATGATAAATAAACACAAAGCCAAGTACAATGGGTTATGTTTATAAGTAGTCACAAAGGTGTCACGCCACAGAAGGAGATTGAAATACACACAAATGATCCCATTGGCATTTTGACGCTTTAACAGACATTATAAGATTATTGCGATCAATAACCTTTGTATTATGTTTTTGGTTATGGTGCGTTCTATCTAAAATTACAATTTTTGGCTTTAAAATTTGACAAAAGTAAAAATGTTATTCATCCTGGGAGTCCTAACTTTTTGTGTTTTTGATTGTATATTTACAACCAGAAATTGTAATTTTAGGTAGAACGCACCCCAATGTGAAAAGCATTCGCATTAATTGAGTGGCTAGTGATAGTTAAAATTAAACTTTATGGTATGTCCTAGACATCAACGTGATGGCAAAAGTAGTATGCGCTACTCTTGATAAGATCCCAATGCAACATAAATGCTTCATTGGTAAATCCGGCACCAACAACAATGTACTGCTATTCTCACTAATTAGAAATTCTGAGGGTGCTAGATAGTCCGAATTTTACCGTGTTATGTCTGTAGGACCCCACTATGTCATTTTTTTTCAATGTAAAACTGCTAAACAAGTATTTCAATAGGACCTTATTTAGGAAAGTCAATAGAAATGGCTCTTCTTGCTGAAATTAAGGTATAAGTACGCGTTACTATGATCGAAACATATTTTATACTGCTCTCAGTGTGTTGTTTTCAGATGAGAAAAAAAAATAACAAAACTCACCAAGATCACCAAAAATAAAAAATCCCAAATGATGATCCTGTCTATTATTATCGATTTTATTTGTTTGTTTTTAAATTAGTTCTTATACAAGCTTGCAAAGTATAATTGGTAATTTCAATATATTCTATTTTTAAAACAATTAAAAACTAAAACTGTGGCTGGATTAGAGAAACGTGGTGTCAACCGAATAGTCAAAGTAATACAACTAAATATAAGCCGTATAATATAAAGGTGACTCGTTCAGCATAAAGATGATGTTCTATGATCAGTTATAAGAATTGAAAATTAACAATGATTTGTAAGAAAAGAGATCGGCAGCAAACAAATAAGCATCCGAAAATCAATAGACTTTCTGGAACTATGCTACTATGCTAATACACATTTATTTATATATCCAAAAGCTGAAAAATATACAACTAACCGGTGCTATAAATGGTTTCTCAGATTCTCAATCTAAAGCAAATATTTAACGTAATATATATATAGTTATTTATTGCCATTTAAAATAGGTGCTATGACTTTTTAAGCAGGGTCCGTTAAGTATTTGTTTTTCAAAAGAATTGTTCTAATTATCGTTCACGAGGATTATATCTCTACTTATACAAACGTTTTCAAATGAGTATGATAACAATCATTATATCAAGTTATGATTCTTTGGATTTTGAATGTTACTTTATTAAGTGCTACTCTTTCATTTTAAAAACTCCTTAATCATCCAATGCCCTTTGTTTGTTTGTTTGTTTTCAAATTAGAGCTTGTGATACAAGAAACAAAAAAATAGGTTTGAATAGTTGCGATCAAATAGCGTGAACCTAGTTATTCAAGTTTTGGTTCACAAGCACTCTGTAATGAATAATGAAGAGAATAGAGAAGAAAATACATATTTTATCTTGAACAAATATCCAGACCCTTTTATCAATCGCAATGCACGATTAATGCTCACTAAATCAACATTAAATGTAAAATAGCATTCTCATTTAGCATTAGATTTTAAAATGTAAGAATAAACAAAATTTAATACTTTAAATAGATCATTAGATTGAATAACCATATGTATTTGTATTCAATGGTCACGATAACAAGGATAGGAAT
>VCJE01000534.1:14952-38104 GCA_024140265.1 Backusella liffmaniae | reverse complement strand
AGTATTGAATAGATGGACCTGGATTTGGCGATCTATCAATTCATTCAAAATAACAACAGTTCTACCAGGTCTTGATATAATAGGATGGTTGGAAAATCTTGGAGAGATACCTGAGATAAGTATAGTTCTGATTTTCACTGGTCAGCAGTGATATAAAGGGCGTCATTTATATAAATTGGTTGATTTTTTTTTTATGTTGATATTGATCAAGAAAATGCCGGTGACCAAAGTTGATCTCCAAAGTGTGAAGGGCTTCCATACGCTTCAAATGGAGATGCTCGATGTATTTCGCTTGATCCGATTGAGCGAGCTGTTCAAGAAAAAAATCATCATCGTCGTTGTCGTCAGGCACTCTAATTTGGAGATCCTTTAATTTGAAGCCATATTCATCAAATTTCCCAAACGCATCCAAGCCATTACAATAAGTGTTGAAACAGTAAGTGTCAATTTGAGATCCAATATCTTGATAGAGCGGAATAACGCCCTTAGTATAAACCTCCTTTACATAGTACTCGTTCTGTGCTCTAAGTTCTAAGTTCTAAATTATAGCCTCCAGGATGGCTGACTGAAGGACATTTCTTGTGTATGTACTTGTAGAATTGGATGTGTGTGCATAAATCAACAACATCTTCAATACTATACTGCAATTTAGTGATAAAAGTCGCAGGTGTAACATTTTGAGGCATTTCACAAGAACCAAGATTTAATTCATCCAGATCCAAATATTTTATGGAGCCCAAATCACTATGTAATATTTCCAAATTCATCAACTTGAGTATAACTCCAGTTAAATGAAGGGTTTCCAAGGCTGGCATGTTCTTCAGTTGAGAGATGAGATTGGTGACAGTTGATTCAAACAATGTGATAATTCCAAGCGAAGAGAGTTCATATGTCTACATAATTCGAAATGGCACGGGGGAATTGCCTATCACCTTACATACCTGATCATGAGTTAGAAAAAAGAAGTACTCTATTGTATGTAAAAAAAAAAAGCGCTTTGTGCGGAGTTGTAAATGGCACACCCTGTTGAATGGGCCTTTTTTTTGTTTGCCGACCTTGTCAAGGCTTTTTAACCTGTACAATAAATAATGTCCTTGATTAATCGTGCATTAACCAATGTCACTTTGAAGGCACAGTCGACACTTGCCAGACCTTGTATTTCACCTTTATTAAAAAACACAGCAGGTAGTTTTACAATAGCAACAACAATAAGAAAGAGATAAATAACCTGACTCCACCCCCCTTGTCACATTAGAACTTAACCAAGTGAGATGGGCTACCAAGAAATCAGGAGGTTCTTCACGTAATGGTAGAGATTCTGCCGGTAGAAGATTAGGAGTTAAAAAATTTGGAGGACAAGAGGTTATTCCGGGTAATATAATCGTGCGTCAGAGAGGTACTAAATTCCATCCTGGTGATAATGTAAGTGTCATTATTATTACTATATAAAAAAAAGCATTATTTTAACTGTTAAACGTATATAAAATAAGGTGGGCATTGGTAAAGATCATACTTTATTTGCTCTTGAACCTGGATATGTCCGTTTCTATAAAGACCCTCAGCAGCCCAAGCGTAGATTAGTTGGCATTGCTTATGAACGTGAATCTGTACTTCCTATTTCACCAGATCAACCCAAACCTAGAAGATTTGATTTGATTGACTTGAATGCATTATAAATAAATGTAAATAATTAAATAAATAAATAAAATAAAAAGTCTCTGTGTTTTTAGATGTAAAAATGAATTTTTTATTGCTGTTCTATACACATTTATGATTTTAATTGTTAATTTCCTTTGCGAATGTCTCGGCGACAATAAGAGGAAAGACAAGCGTAGCCTCAGCATAGATTTTACAAGACTTACTGTCAGCACGAATCTTTCCCCAAGAAATAGCCTCATCAGGGCGAGCACCTGCATCACTGCCATCGAATTCCTGGGCAGTGTTGATGTAAACTGCATAATCAGCTCCATTTCTCATCAAATTTGCGTTACAAATGTGATGCTTGATAATACCACCACCCAAGATAATCATACCCGTCTTCTTTGCAAAGACAGCCTCGTTATTCATGTTGCGAATATCGGCAGCAATATCAATAATCAAACCAGGGTTTTTGTAAGAGTGAAAGTAGATCATATCACCGAGGGAACCGTCTGTGATGGCCGGGCAGTAGACAGGGATGTTGTTCTTACTTGTCCAATAATAAACACTAGACTCATCATTGATTTCTTGTCCAAGACGATGGATCATGCTAGAGGGTGTCCAAATCATGTTTTTCTCCTTTTGTTCTTCCAGCATTTTATCGAAAATGGGTAAAATCCAATCCTCAAACTTACAATAATTGTTATTAGGTACCAGTAGATTGCCAATACGGTTCAAACCCTTTTTACGAAGCTCACTACCCTTCAATGCGAAATCACCAAGGTAAGTGGGTGCAAGGCATTTAATAAAGTCCTCTTCGACGCCACCAGCTGTGGCTACCAAAACGTCTACCATCTTGTGTTGGACGAGGAAACGGATGATTTCGCGTAAACCGCTGGAGATGAGGTTGGAGGTGAAGCCTAAAAAGATTTTACATTTGGTATTTTTGCGTACTTCGGGATCAAGGTATTCCTGGACTTCATCATCTTTAATAGCTTCATCTGAGAGACGCCAAGCTCTCTATTATGTATACAGACATATCTTTTAATATACACCATAATAATAACAATAACAGTAATGCATGAATGAATGAGTATGTATATACTTTACCATTTCCTTAATAATATCAATGCCTTCACCTAAGCTACTTGCTTGATAGCCCATTCTTTTGTAAGAACCCAACAAGTCAGAAAGTGACAATTTCTTGTTAAAGTCAGGTCCTTGAATAAGAACGGAACCCTCGGGCATTTCTACCGACTCTACAAATACTGCATCAAGTGCTCCCTTTGGCTCAGACTGGTGAGTGTTACTAGTATTGGACATGATTTTTGAGTTTGTCTATTCTATATATGTGAAAGAAGCCGAGAAAGAGGAAGGAAGGAAAGAAACAAAAATAAACCAAAATTAAATAAGACAACACGAATATCGGAGCGTGGTTTTTTTTTATAAAAAAAAACAAGGTCACATGAAGTTAAGCAAGAAACAAAAAAAAAACGCCTTTCTTTCATACACGAATACAAGAATGGATAGAGAAGAATAAAGTCAAAAGAAGGGTGAGGCATTGAATTGTTATTTGGTATGTTTCTATTTTATAAAGCATTGCTCAAAAATCACGTCAACAATAAAACCCAAAAAAATAAAATAAAAAAAGAGGCTTGATGTTAATGCGCGGTAGAATAATAATATGATTGGATAAACCAATGAAAATTTTTCTTCAAATGATTTTACATTCCGAAGTGAGTATAAATCACATTCCACTTTTTGTTGTCTTTTTTTCTTTTCTCTCTTCTTTATACAAAAAAAGAACTAATTTTGATATAATGTCTTTCCGTGGTCGTGGTGGTTGTTACAAGTGTGGTGAAAGCAAGTAGACAGTTTTTTATTTTATTATTTTATGCTGAGAAAGTGAGAACTTTTTCGAGAGAAAAATATATGCACTTTTCCTTTTTTCTTTTTTTAAAAAAAAAAAAATAATAATAATATAACATGAAATCAATGCTTTTGTTCTAATCATGATAATGAATGAATAAATAAAATAATTAGATGGTCACCAGGCTAGAGACTGTACCAAGTCTGAATCCGTCTGGTAAGTTTTCATTTTAACTACACCCTTTTGAGCGAAAAAGAAAAATTATAAAGTACACATTTTAAACAATTGTATGAATATTATGTACTTTTAGCTATAACTGCCAAGGTAATGGTCACTTGTCTAAGGACTGCACTGAGCCCCGCGCTGAGAAGACCTGTTATAAGTGCAACCAAACTGGTCACATTGTAAGCTATTAAATCAATTGATGAATGATTCATGTACATATTCGCTGATACTTTCTTCTCATTTCAGTCTCGCGACTGTACTGAAAGTTCCAATGATGGTCCTTCTTGTTACTCCTGCGGTAAGTCTGGACACATGTCTCGTAGCTGCCCCGAAGGTGGTAATGGTGGTGGTCGTGGCTATAGCAGTGGTGGCTATGGTGGAGGCTATGGTGGTAGCAGTGACAGAAGCTGCTACAACTGTGGTCAATCTGGCCACATGAGTCGCGATTGTCCTTCTGGCAGCAGCGGTCAAAAGTGCTATAACTGTGGTAACTCTGGTCACATCTCCAGAGACTGTGATCAACCTGCTCAACCCAAGTCCTGCTACAAGTGTCAGCAAACTGGTCATATTGTAAGTGATGCTTATTATAGTGTATATTAAATATTTACTAAACATCTTGTTTATTTTTAGGCTCGCGATTGTCCTGAACAGGAGTAAAAACTTTTTTTTTTTAAAATATAATTATAATATAATTTTACATTCTCTTTTTTTATATAAAAAAAAATGCTTGCAAAACTGTTATTTTTGTTACCAATAAAAAGAAACAAAACATATATATAATTGATACATCGTTTTTATTATAAACACGGATTCTTTTTTTTCCATTCCTTGCCTTGTGAAAATAGAAAAGACATCAGATTCGCGGAGGATGAATCCCAAATGACGTGTAGAGCGTAAAATCGTCTATTTTCACAGCCTTCCTCTCCAATAAATAAACAAAGTTTCTCTCATTGTTTAACAAATACATAAATAAAACAATGTCTGCCTAGAAAGTCGCTGACTTCACGTACGATTTATGCTTCACCTTTTTAAACCCAAGTAGTCTAAACGTACACATCGGGATTATGTTTTTTATACAAACATCCTAAACAATAGGTGCTTTATACACATCGATACCCAGCTATCTTTGAGTATGAAAGATGTATATATACTACTACATTTTATTGTTGTATCCCAATAATTGCCAGTGTTAGGGACAGTGTCCTCCATGATGCAGTATATTTATAAAAAAAATTCGCGTCAGTCAAAACGTGTTTGATTGGTACAAATCAAGAAGTGATGGCTTTTTCTTTCACTTTTCTTCCACAAGAATTTACCATTAAAGTCAAAATATATAAAACTAAAAAGAAAATCCCATATTCAGATCGATGATTCTTTAATTTATCACACTTTCATAAGAAAATGGACTTTAGTAGATATTATTTCTTCTAAAAACTAATCTTATTAGCACTTCTTATTTATCTATTTTTACAAATTAAAGGATCTGCATATAATTTGGTAAGGATGATTTGCTTGTTTGTTATTCAAATGTTCATTTTATTCAACTCTATTTCGTATGCATACACGAGGTACCATCTTGCTATATAATATAATGGTGTAGCTGTCTCTTTTACTTTATATTATTAAGTAATATTAGAGTAATAGATTGTACCATACTTAATTATAATGCTTATTATCATTAGGCTGTGTTTATGCCAATATTTGCAGTTAGAACTAGATGAATAGTTACTTTCTGTATCCCACACGATGTGGTGACTCAAATGGGGGTTTAACGTACGTTTAGACTAACAGGTTTATATCCATGGAGAAGGAGTGGCTCTTTAGTTATCGCCAATATGCCAATATTTGTGCTCGCTCACTCCGTAACTCATTGAAGGATGACGTTCGTACCGTTGCCCTCCGTCGTCAATAGTACAATGTTCGTTTCGCAAAGTGGGAGAACCGTGTTCAAAAAGAGCAGGCAGACTAAAGCCTTGTTTTGTATTCAATACTAGTAAGAATATTAATATAATGCTTTATAGAAACTCGCCTCTTCAGAGGTAAACTAAACTTCATGCTCTTTATTTATTTGGTTATAACTGAGTTTAAATAAATACGCAATGTTTAGATCTTAGGTATTGTTTTTATGCCTGCATTGCCTTCGATACACATAAGAGCAATGTAAAATATAGAATGAGAGATATGTATATTCCCTTCTGTGGTTATATGTTATGTAAACAAGCATAAGTTCTTACCTAAACCAAATATAGAGCAAGCTTTTTTTCTTTGATTTTACTTGGATGATATATGAATGATGGTGAAAAGCTTATTTTAATAAAACCATTATCCAGCCCTATTATTATTATTATTATGACTGTCAATAACATCCCCTCTTTCTATCTACCTTTATAATAAAAGCAAAATTCATCATATCTATGCTCACTTTCTATTTATTCTTAACAATGCTCTATTATAATATACTAATATGCCGGTGATAATCTTGTAAATGTATATAATACAAGATTGACTACATACAAATGACTTCAAGATACTTTTTTTATGCTAACCTACATTATTTTCATCAATTTTGATAAAATATATTTAAGGAGGACGGGGAAGATCGGAAAGAAGGGGTAGGAGGGACCACATTACATAAGTCAAAGTGGATAAATCGCGAATTTGGGTATATAACAAGATATGAATTAGATGAAACACGATGCAAAGCCATCCATTTATTTATATTTATTTATGAAAACATGAAGGATATATTAGAAAGTAAGAATCTTAAAGATTACAAAGAAAAAAATATATACCTTTATAGTGGAATTGATTTAGGGCGTATCTGTCTGCAATGCATCTTTTTAAATAATTTCTTAATTGGAGGAAGATCATTATCTCGCTGGTATTCTTATTTTCGCGAGAGGTAAATCCTGTTTGTACAGGTATAAAAGAGAGAGAGAGAGAGAGAGTAAAAAAAAGAAAAACAAAAACAAGAGCCATTTTTATTGTTTTACTAAAGATTCTATATAATAGCAATGAAAAGGTCAAAACGCATGACATTTGTATGCATTTTAAAAGAACAGGTTTTATAATAATTTGGAATGTAGTACAATGAAGGAGTTTCCTGGTAAATAAATAAATCGTTACATTTTGTTACAACTTTGAAGCTTACCTATTAACGATGATCTCATTGATGAAATAAATGTTACAGTTTATTTTCTGCATAATAAAGGGGTGAGAAATGGAAAAAAAAAAGTTTGTATTGATTTGGATGTACACGCCTTTTATGAACCTTTTCATATTGATAATGATAATAATATTTGATGATTCAAAGAAAAATGCACATGTATATATAAATGACATGCATTTTTATACATTTAAAAAGAAGCAAGAGAAAGTAGAATAAAATGGCATGTTTTAATTCTTCAAGTTACCAATTTCAACAAAAGGCCAATCAATAGTTGTAATCTTCCCCGCCCCCCTCTTTCTTTTAGTTTAAGAGGTGCATACTATAAGCTTTTTATTTTTGCGTTTCTTTCTCTTCTATCTCTCTCTTTTATTTAATTACCTTAATTATTATCATTACATACCAACAACCTAATGGCAAATTTAGAAAAATATTATGTAATACATACTTATGAAGCTCAACATCCTGATGAAGTAACACTTTATATCCATGACCAAGTAATCGTGATTGAAAAAGATGAGCGCTACAATGACGGATGGTGGCTGGTACTTATTCAATAGAGTGAACAAACAAATCTTATAAAATAACACTATTTCTTTCTCTTTTAGGGCAAAAGTTGTGCTGGTAAAATAGGATTGTTTCCAGCTAACTATGTTACAAAAATAACCGAAAATAAAAAGATATTAAATACAAAGGTTATTCAACGAAATACAATCGAATCATTAAACCAGCCCACTTTAAATTCAAATGCAATTCGTGAATGGACGCCAGAACAAGTCAGTCTTTGGATATTACAAATTGGCTTTGACCATGATATTGCTTATAACTTTAAAGGTTTTTAAAAGAAAGCAGAGTGTAGTATTATTTATTAGTATTCACTATATATAAAAATAGATCAGGAAATTAGCGGTGATGTACTTTTAGAGCTTACACTTGAATCATTAAAAGAACTTGAAGTATCTACTTTTGGAAAGCGTTTCAAGTTATTAGCTGCAATCAATGTATTACGTGAAGAATCAAGGCGTAGAAGAGCACACAATGTAATGAAGAAAAAGAAAAAGAAAACAATAGTATAATTTTTTTTTGAAAAAATATTAATATACTTAAAAAGAAAAAGAAGAAAAATAAAAGAATAAAATGTTTATTTATCTCTTCTCGTTTCTACTGCTCTTATTTTTTAATCATTATATATATAAAAAATAATAATCTTAATCAATAAACGTAATATTTAGGTAAGGTCAAATCGTGAGACTAATAACAGTAAACCGACAGTCTATCCCAACGAGAAGCGTACATTGGATGATAATAGTACCATCATAAGAGTCAACACCTCATACAAACCTATGACAAGATCATATACTTCGGGAGACTTGAAAGTGAATCAAACACCTAGGCAGCTATTAAAAAAGACTTCTGGAGATGAACTCAGTCGAAAACATCTAATAATAAAAACAAATCAAGAAGAGTTTAATCGGAAAACATTGAAAAATGTACCAGAAGAAGTTATTTCACCAAAGTCTGCAATGAAAAAACCGGAAAAAGCTAGCACAAAGTCATCTATTAGAATAGATGACTTTCGAGTATGTATAGACTTTATTACTACTGTTATTTATGCTAACTGAGAATAGAATATAAAACCCCAACTAGATTCAAGTGCTAGTAATTGTGAAGCACCTATAAAGTCGTTGGTAACTGAAGCAGCAGCAGATCCTGCTGCTGACACAATGTCTCAATTATATCTTACAGTTATGAAGGAAGAGAATAGGATTCCCGATATGGATGGATGGCTATATAAACAAGGGGGAGAAAAGTATAAGACCTGGAACAAGCGCTGGTTCGTTCTTAAAGGTAGTATGTTATTTTATTTTAAGAGGCCAAAGGTAATATATAGATATAAATATGAATAAATACATACAACTAATTATACTATGTAATAATTAAAAGACATTACACGTCAAAGGAGTGATCAACTTGGAAGGCTATAAAATTGAAGTAGATGAAGGCATTCATCCTGGTAGTTATTGCTTTAAAGCCCATCATGAAAGAGAACGCACGTTTTCTTTTTATGTTGAATCCGAAAAAACAATGAAGGATTGGTTAAAAGCCTTGATAAAAGCAACTATATCTCGAGATTACACAGGTAAATTAAATGTTTTTTTTTTTTAGTTGTTTGTTTATTTTTACATAATAACCCATTTAGTAGTCCAAGCAACTTCATCAAATATGATACCAACAATATCTTTGGAAGATGCACGCAAAATGCGTCCCAGGCCCCCTTCCTGTATCCTGTATTGCCGAGCAAAGTGAATGCAAGCAGGGTCCTCTTGTTTTATTTTGTTCTTCTTATGTCTTTTACCTTCTATCTGTACATGATCATAGGATTTATAATAATTATCCACCAATCTCCCTGCGTCGCTCTCTTTTTTTTTCGCCAACAACAAGTAAATTGTTGGATTCTTAATTCGGACTTACCGAAGGGGAAAAAAGGAGGAAGCCATGTGTTACTTTTTTTTCAGAGCGACCAATAAAATAAATGCGCACATGCTTTGTAAATCTTATACACAATATCAAGATATTTTAAAAGGATGCAGTTACTAAAAAAAAACCCCTTGTTGTAGTATAGTTTACTAATTGGAGAAGAATATATCTCCTCATCAAATGATAACAAAGTTATAGGTCATTATGTGACCTCTTCAACAAACCTTATATACTCGTTCTTTAAAAGTATGGAAAGAACCACGTATATATTGGCTAGACAAAGATATTTTTTGGTAAGGAGGTCCAATGACAAATATATACATATGTATATGTGCATTACGAATACTTGTATGGGATAACGCTAGAAAGATGAGAGCTTTTATCATAATTCACATTAATGATAGATAATTGATTTATCAAATCATATTTTGTGAATAATTCTACTCTTTTGATATGTCTCTGAAGTTGTATTTAGGACTTTATTTTCTAAACGATATAAATATTAATTATATTATATAATCCAATATAATTGCCTCTTATTATATATATATTTCAACATCACTATATGGAATTATTTTGCTATCGACTTTTATCAACTAAACTTCTATATTTCAATTAGATTCTTCCATGCCTTTTTATTGATTTTTTTATTGCTTTCTGTCTATTTACTTTTGTAGCACTTTATTAAAACGATTGAAGTCACGTCATTTGAGGAGTTTTTTTCTCGTAGGTTCTAGTATAATTTTAACTGTGTGAACAAAAGATAAACACACGATAGCTTCGTTCAAAATAAGTACATGGTATATACATCTGAACTGCATGATTTCAAAAGACATTGGTTACTATAGGTGTGTATTTTTTTCTATCTTTTTACCTCCAAATCCTAAGGAAATATATATTATAGTATTATGGGATTTGTATGTTTGAAAGTAAGGGTTTAGATGATCCGGTAAGCTGGTTTTTTTTCACGAGAATACTCTGATACAATGGTATTACAGTCTGAAAATAACTGCCAATACCGATAAACTTTTCTAACTTATTTGAATCCTATTTGATATCCTTTACCTCTGTTGAGTATTCCAATAATTTTGTTTTTGACCACATGAGAGCTGTTGTCTAATGCCATTGTTTTTTCTATGCTATATTCTAATGAAAAAAGAGGAAACATTGTTTATTTTTAACAGCAATTTTACAGTTCGAAAACACTTTCTGTAATACATTATTACAGCAAAGTAAAGATACAAACTTTCTGGCCTAAGAAATATGATAAGCTAATTATTCATACCATAAAAATTGCTTTAATCGGAGCTACTATAGTGAGGCACAATGTCTTTTTGAAAACTTCTTTATTTATCAAAGTAAAGCTCTTCCGGATTTGGTACCTTCGTTATTATTAGCCGAGAACCCTGGGTCCATAATTCATTCTCTATTTATTATATTTCTTCCGAGTTGTATCTTTATTTTGGATTCTGATTTTTCAGACTATATATTAGATTGACTCTAGATTGCCTCAAGCTTTTTATTAATGATATTAACTTTAAGTCATTTCATATCACAAAATACGGAGCAGACTCCTTTTAGTAATTATGTTAATTATTCTCTTTCTTTTATTGTACTTATTTTTATATTGATGGATATATCAACTTTACATAAAAAGTAAATGCAAAAAAAAAACAGAGAAGGAATCACTCTACTGTTGTTCAGTGAGATGTTATTAACTATTTATTGATTATGAACTAAAGAAAAGACATATATTCACTTCCTTTAAGTATAATACTAAGTTAATATATAGACAATATTAGTAGTATATCTTGATGAAAAAAAAGATACTTTCTATAAATATTATAGTTGATAGAAACTTGACATCGATATTTAGTTGGTACAATATTTATGTTTCTAAGATAATTAGCATGTTTAAAGTAGCATTAAAACCAATTATTTAAACCAAAGTCAATATAAGGATCTACAATATCGCCTCTACTTTCAAGGGAAAAAAATGGGATCTACACGCCTTATGTCTCACTACTATATATTAAGAACATTGACCGGTTATACACAAAAAGAAATTCCGTAATAAGATTATTAAAGATCTACCAACCAGCTTACCAATACATATTATCTTCATACACGCAGTTATTATATGATACTTTAATATAAAACTTTATTATTTATTACGAAAAGAAAGGATAAAAGCGATCAGCGGATCATTTAAAGTTTTGTTATTTGATGTGTGAAAAACAGAAATTGATCTAAAAAACGGTAAATGCACAACTTATGCGTCTTTATACAGCATAATACCACTATAAAAATTAGTACGTCTTTTTTTGATGTTTATTCATTTTCATGATTTCAATTTCCCTTTTTTTTAAAAAAAAAAAGGCACAGCAAGAGCTAAGCAAAAAAGTGTTGCGCTCGTAGCTGGAGAATTGGTGTTCCTTTCCACTGTACTACAATTGCCATATAGTTGTGTTTAAATACTAAAACTTGAGAAATGTATTTTTTTTTATCATTGAGGATAGGCAATTTGCTAAGTTTGCTAAGATTTTTTTTAATAACGATAACAGCTTATTTAAATGACATTGAGTACCATTGGCTGTCAAGGAAAAGGAAAAACTATTTAGCAGTTTTAATATAATTTTACTTTTACTTGCATAGCACAACATGAACATATTGTCGATAGTATCAAATAAGTTGAGTACACTAACTTCACCGTCAATGTCAAGTTATTGAAAATATATTGAAAAATCGATTCAAAAACTTGACCAGTTTTTATTTTCTGTGAAATGGCCCAATTGACAACGGAATCACTGTATTAAAAGTTTGAACCTGGATCATGCAAAACTTACACTCGACGTCATCCTCTCACTTTTAATTTTTCTTTAGCATTCCTTTCTACTTTTCTTATGATAATGTTGGCATAAAAAGCTTTCGACATGGAATTTTCCATTTGCTAAGCTGGTGCTATTTTTAAAACACCGGGCACACATGATCAATAACGAAAAACGGGGAGACGGCGAGACACGCGTTTGTTTCCGCAACCTCATTTTGATTTGTCTGAGTTTTTTTTTAAAAAAAAAAAAGATATATATATACACATCAAAAGTCCACTTTTTGCCAAGCACTCTTTCACCTCTTTCACTTTTATTTTAAAACTTCTATAAACAATATGGTTTTAGTATATAATATTATTTGGATTATTTTGGTCCTATTACTCTTCCTTGCATTTTTAACGTTTCTAAAAAGACGTAGTACCCGAAAAAGTATGTATTCTCAAACCCATCTGTATATTTGATAGCCAAGTATTAATAATCATGCTTTTTTTAGATACGCAACCACAAGTCACTCAAATAACATCAACAGCAGGATACCCACATGCCACTGTAATCGACATGAATGCACCCTCCACAAACCAACCCTTCACATATAGACCACCAGACGATTCTACTATCGAACCTCCACCACCTGCTTACAAAGACCATTCAAAAGACTGTCGGGTTCAAGGATAAATCACCACTATTACCTCTGTCATTTTTATTTAAAACTTATTTGTGTACTATATTGTATTATTTCTATGTATTTTATCATACCGTTGCTTGTTTTTCGTTTTACCTTATAAATATTATTATTAAAACATAGCACCTTTTTTTTTTTTGCTCCTTGGCATAGCTAACCCAATAAAATTACATCATGTGTTACTATTTCAGTCATAAAGTCTAAAAAAAGCACCAATGTGACAAAACAAAAGCATGACACGTTTATTCTAGAATACTAAATTCTTAATCTTGTACACCTCAATATAATACTGATCACATATGTTATCAATAGTAAAATAGGTTTTTGTTCAAGAAATAATAAAAAAGAAAATGCAATTCTCAAAAGTCATTTTCCAGGCACTGACACACTTCCCCACATCCACTTGGGGCGGAATAAATAAATGAATGAAAACAAACTTTGCGTAAACTCCGTTTTGTTAGATCTGTGTAATGAACTTATTTTAATTATTTTATCCGGAAGCTGCATATATTCTTTTTTAATATCAGAATATTCTGATTTATTCAAATAGACTTTAGAAAAAAATCAGTAATGCTGGTTTTCTTTGAACGAATTATGTATATGTTCGTTTTTTCCTTGTATTATTATTTTTTAGGTTTAGTGTAAGAGCATACGACAATCACGCTTTTTTTAGAAGGTAAATATTTACCTATTGGAGCATTGACCCAAACCTTAAGCACCTATCAGCACATGAAGCAAAGTGCCTCATCCAATTATGACAATTTGTCTATACTTCCTTGTTTACTTAATGACCTAAGCACTCAAACATCCGTTATAACATGCCGAGCCTTTTTTAACCAACTTTGGTTTCCAATGAAAATTGTCCAATTGGTTTAGAAAGGAGTCAAGGAGGCGATTAAGTTGATTTTTATTCGTAGTCTCAACGTGTTTTTAAATAGAAGTAATCATGTGTGGATGCCACTATTTAGGAGACCAAAACTATATATCTTACAATTATTAACTGCATATATATTATTGATGTGTTTCGTTAAATACTTCAGAGTGAAAGAAACTCCAAATGATCCAATTTCTCATCAGAATTGCTCCTACATTAGATTAAAGTTATTGTACCTTAGGTGTTAATCATGGGTATAGTTTACTATGCACGTTATAAATAGGATTTGGATTGTTTGATTGCCTTTAATTTGTGTAGGATTTTTATCGTTTATATACATATCAAAGTCAATCTACTTTTGTAAATCTAACTTATATATAGCTTTAGATAAGCACATAGAAACACTAACTAACTCAATACAAGATTTTATTAAAAAATATTTACAATAAGATAAATGTATGAAATGTGTGAAGTAAGATATGATTATGATGAGTGTTCGTTTTCTGCCAAACTTTCGGAAGAAGAGGTTTCAGGAAGATGCCGGTATTGTAATGTATGCGTAGCTGTTTTCACTGCTTCATCAGCACTCCAATGAAAGAATGGGTATATGTCTCGTGGTAAGGAGATGGATCCAGTAGTAATGATGCTTTCATCGTCTTTTCCTATGGCGTAGTGAATATCAGTATCTTGTTTTGACGCTTCTGCCGATCGCGTATCTTGATGTTGCACAGGACCATCTTTTGAAGGAGGGACCACTGGTAGAACTTCATTATTTTGCAAATCGCTACAGTCATCGCCGTATCGTGGCTGATCGCTAAATCCAGATACAATAAGTGCTCTTCTGATCGAAGGATCAATAATATTTACAAAATGGAATTCAATATGCCGACCGGAATATTTTGTGAGCGCGCTCTGTGCATCTAGAATACCTTGCAAACCACTTGAATCAAGTCTGTTTACACTTGAAAA
This sequence comes from Backusella liffmaniae, assembly GCA_024140265.1. Taxonomy (NCBI): domain Eukaryota; kingdom Fungi; phylum Mucoromycota; class Mucoromycetes; order Mucorales; family Backusellaceae; genus Backusella; species Backusella liffmaniae. Next base: position 23,371 of record VCJE01000534.1, on the reverse strand, counting down.
GTCAATTATTATAGCATGAAGAAGTGGGAGCGGGGAGCGGATAGCATCAGTTTCAGGATTTGAGTCATCGTTCCAAGCTCGATCACCTTTAGAAGTGATTGTCTTGAAGCGTCTTGAGCGGGATTTTCCAAATGCAATAATTTTCTCCGATATGTAACCTGAGTTTGGATACGTAAAAGACTCATCGACACGGCACATTAGAATACCAGCAGGTAAGTCGCTCGCTTTCTTTCCTAGCCTGGGATGCTTATGAGGAACATAAAGGTATCCTTGGTCAACTTCATTGAAATCACCCTTCTCATCAATGTCAGAGTATTTACCAGCTCCAACCAATGGAATACGACCCAAGGTTGAGAAACGAGGTCTTGCGACACGAACAAGCAAAATAACGATAGACAACCCTACTGAAGCATATATACCATATTCAACAGTAGTAAAGAACGTAACAATAACTGCAACAATAAACGTAAAGCACTCCCAAAGGGAAATCTTGGCAAGTCGCTTAAGATAACTGGGTCCTGAGACCAGATCTGAAACTGCATGGATGACCACTGCAGCTAAACTGGCATCTGGAATATAATAAAAGGCAGGAGTAAGAGCATAGAGGGCAAGAATAACGACCAAAGCAGAGAAAATACCAGCTATTGGAGTTTTTACTCCAGATCTTGCTTTAATAGCAGAACGAGAAAATGAACCAGTGGATGGATACGCACCAAAGAAAGCAGCCCATATGTTAGTGAACCCAATAGCAATAATTTCTTGGTTGGGGTTAATATTATAATCATTTATACGCCCGAAAGACTTTGCGATAGCAATATGCTCAAGAATCAAAATAATAACTCCCGATGGGAGCGAACTTGCAACAGCTGAAACAAAATTTGTATTTATCTGCGGAACACCCATTGCTTGAAATCCTGGAGGGACAGTCTTCAAAATACTAATAGGACTTGTAGATTTACCAATATTTATAAGGAAGGCAACCAAAGTACCAAAAATAATGAGAATACCATTACGCATAATACCAAAAAAGAAGAAGAGTGTACTATGTTTTGGATATCTCTTTGAAAGGTATTGGCAAGCATATCGAACGCCATATAACCAAACTAGACCACTCAAGCCAAAAGCAGCGTCTAACTTGGTCTCAGGTAGGTACTTGAAGAAGTTACCAAAGATAAGATATGTCGAGTCTTGAGTGTTTACAGCCTTGATACCAAATAGCTTTGGCCATTGTCCAATAGAGATAGTAATAGCAGAACCTGTCATAAAGCCAGCAATAGCAGGGGCAGGGATGAAATCAACGATAATTCCTAAACGAACAAGTCCAATGAACATCGCAATAGCACCTGTGAGTATGGAAAATGTGACAGCAATCTCAGGACCAGTGATATCGCTATTTACAGCAGTAACGCGAGTGATCGTTTGGCCAACAAGTAATGACATAACAGCTAAGTATTATTAATAAAATGTTTAACATTTACATGTATATATTTACAGATATGAGAAGGCCCATCATGTTTCTTAGTACGTACCAGTTGGTCCTATACTAATGTCTTTAGATGTAGCGAATAAGCAATAAACGCAAAGACCAACGAAAGCAGTGCTGGGATAGATGTAAGTTTAATGTAAATGTAGGTATAAATCTAAGGATATGATGTACACTTACTATAAACCATATTGAGGAGGAAGCTGAGCAATTTTAGCATAGCCCATACTTTGAGGAACTACAACAACACCGACTGTAACGCCAGCAATGATATCACGAATAAGCCACCGTAGGTTATAACGATGAATCCAAGTAGCAATTGGAAATAGACTTATAACATAATCCTGAATATAGTGAGGCAAATTATGGAGAAATTCCTGAGTTTGCTGCTGGTAAGAAATATCTTCATAATCGATTATTAGATTTTTCTCATTTTGTTTTGTATCACTCATTTCCTATTTTTATTATTTTTTCAGTGATGGATATAGAATAAATAAAAAGAGAACAACTTGATAACAAACTTGTTGATCATCCATCTTTTTATAGGTTGCATTAGGCAGAATCTAGCTTGTATCACATTATTGCGCCATCCTGTCAATCGATTACATCTTTTTATAAGCAACATTTTTACAAACCGATGGGAAAGGGATAGGGCGTTGTGAGTGTGCAACATCCAATTAGATAAGTCTGTTGTTGAATAGCCTATTTTTTTTAGCTGGGATAGTTCATTTTTTTAATGAATTTAATTGAATAATATTGCGCAATAATGGATAATACTCGCAAAACCATTCCTGGTTTAATAAACAGTGCTTAAACCGCAGCCAGTGAGTTGATTTGTGCGTCGTCATCATAATCATATAAGTCATTCTTGTATTGGCATATTAACTATCACATTCTAAATATCAAGCGATTACTCTTCTTGGTATATATTCAATACAACAAGTACGGTTCGCCTCTTTTCTCATAATTTTAGGTTTGGCATCCACCCTTCGAAGTCCTCAAGGTGCCTGGCATAACTTGGAGCCATATACCTTTCTTTACACATGGAACTTGATGTGGATCTTTAGCACAGGAGCTGCAAATACCTATACCTTGTTTAACCTGTGAAATACCAAATAAAGTATTCTTGGGGTCATGAAAATAAAACAGTAAAAAAATGATGCAACTTTGAACAATAAAGTGGCAGGAGCACTTCCTAAGAACACTCCACAGGAGTATTTGACAGGATATTTGACAATAATGCATATAAGAGCAGTTCATATAAACACTTTACCACCAATCCAAGTACGAATTACTGAACAAAAATAGTACAGACGCCTACTACAAGCCAGTACTATCTGAACATAAACAATCTAAACAAAATACACCAGAGTGGCCTTCAACAATCCCTACTATTCATACAAAGATTCAATTACCATTAATGCTGAAATACATTTCTAGAATCTGCTCGGTAGAATATATCACATCTAGGACGCTATTGACAAATAAGTGCTATTATTATTTATATATTTCAGAAGGAAGTTTGCTTTTTCTTTGTTTCCTGGTTACTGGCGTCCACTATAGTTTAACTTGTCAATTTTATTATTTTCTTGCTACTCATAGTGCATGTTTTAAGGCTACATATTTCCTATTCAATAAGAAAATATCGAGGTGCGAGGGCGCCACCTATTCATAGTGAATATTCTACCTGGATGGAAGGCTGAAATTAGCACCTTTTTTTTTGTACCTGGAATTAATTTGGTGTTCCCCATGATACACAAGCGTATCTGTTTTCTTTTTAAGAGTGGGCTTCTTTGTAGAATAAATGGATTAGAAAACACACTGGCAAAAGAAAAGGGCTTTAATTGATGAGACAACGTGACTTGTGCAACTCTTTTTTTTTTTTTTGTATTTTTTTTCCACGACAGGCTGCCTTTTCTCTCTTTCTCAATATTGTCACTAAATATGAACAACAGCATCAATAATAACCATAATAACACCAAAAACGACCCTATTATAGATTTGATATTAGAATCAGACCACAACAGTACTGATTCTACGAGTCAAACTGATGATTTATTGAATTATCTATTAAATGGAAACTTCTCAACCCCTTCGTTTCCCGCACTTGCGCCTGGTATCAACATTGCTACAACGGCCGTATCAACGTCTCCTATTAACATCCCCCAAACTAATTATCTTGATAATATGCCTGTTCCTGAGCAAAGAGACTCGCCACCTACCACTGGAACTTCTCATTCAGAAGAGGAAGAGCCAACTGAAGAGCAGTTGAAACTTTTACCTTCAAAAGAGCGAAGACAGATTCGAAATAAAATCTCTGCCCGAAACTTTAGAAATCGTAGAAAAGGTACTTGTCAAAGAAGTTTTAATATCATGTAAAAGACAGCATTAGTCATATGTTTATTTATAGAATATATCGGCTCCCTGGAAGCAAAAGTAACACAATACCAGGCAGAGAATAGTCAACTGCAGCTCGAAGTGAAATGGGTTCGAAACATGATGGAGAAATTACAAGCTGAGAATGACAAATTACGCTTACAACTCATGATGTGTAAAGAGGGCATTCAGCAACCACTGACTTCAGATAGAGTACAGCCCACTGTTGATAGTAATAACGCTCTTAGTATGAATTCTTGGGACCCTTCTCGTCTAAATGAATTTTCAACCCCACAAATGACCTCGTATTTGTCACATGCTGCTATACCCGATTGGGATTTCTCTAGTATAATACCGAAGACAACCACAGCAAATCAAAATCAAATCGATTTACTCCGTACCTATCCACTCTTGGGTCCAGCTCTCATGTCCATCGTTTTACATCATACCTTTAATATGACAACAGAGGAACTCTTAACCACTTCTAGAATCACTTCAACGTTACCAGGCTACCATTCGCCAATGACAAATACAAAAGATTCTAATTTGCAGAGTGACCTGCTGGCTAAATTATTGCTGACAAATCCAACTCAGTCAAACATGCAGGAAGCAGACCAAGGAGAGAATACGGAAGAAAAAGTGGAACCACAAGTTGTGCAATATACTTTCGAAGACCCACCGGTTACTGGATTCCTAGCTCACTGTCCAATCTATTGGCTTCAACGTAGATTCTGTAAATTTATCATATCCTATGTTATTGTCCACTATCCTCAACTCGAGTCACCGTGTAGAACTTATTTACCAATTTGTCAAAAATTTAGAAAGAGACTCACATCCGCTTAATACCAACAATTACTACCATCATCATCATTCTATTTCTATTTCTCTTTATTATTATTATTATTTTGTATATACAGATGCAGCAATATCAAATTGTATCACATCATCGTGATCGAGTCTAGCTTTACACCTTTGTTGCTGTGCTACAATGCAAATGTTTGTAAAATTAAAACTATTCTTAATCAAAAAATACATCATTTGATAAGAAAAAAGAGGGAAATGTAAAGTGACCCACTGTTAATTCATCAGGATAAACGTTGAAGTTGAAATATATTTAGGTTTTTCTCATCAATGGCTTATCGCAACCTAACACATTCTACATTTTCTGCAATGTTAAATGCAAACACTGATGTTGAATACTATATACTCTTCTTTATTTGGTTATTTACTAAATGGTTACTTGATGTCAAAGTACTTTGACTTTTGCTCAAGATTCAGGTGATGTGTTAAGACTTTAGTACATATAAACTTCCAAAGAGCCAAATGCAGAAACAATAATAAACTATTTAAAATGATATAATAAAAGCATAGTACCGAAATGTAGCACACTTTAAATACTTATTAATTGGATAAGTTTACTTAATAAATACCATTTTTGATTCAAAAGATACAACCAGTAGCCAAGAAATCGAATACAGTTAACATCACTATGTATTGTTTTTAAATATAAAAAGGCACATAGTATAAACAAAAGTTTCATTTAATATCATTTGATTGGAGCAGAACTGCCGAATGTATATTACAGAGCAATGAAAAGGAAGCTAAAGATTTAATAGATGCACCGACTTCACTATAATGCATTCGGGAATGAATCTACACTTGACTTTCTCAATAAGCCCGGACCGGATAAACAAAAAAATCCGAGGATAATACTACTTTTCATCATTTCCGGTCCGGATATGCTAAGCCACAAATTATTATCAAAGATAACCAATTTTTTGATTTGGCGAAAAGAGCCCTGTTAGCTCAATCGGTAGAGCGTGGGACTTTTAATCCCAAGGCTGCGGGTTCGACCCCCGCATAGGGCTTCTATACTTTAGGATGACATCCTTACTGGTTTTTTTTCAGCTTTTAAAATTCTATGAGTTGTATTGAGTATCAGCAATTTAAAGTATTGTTACTATAGTTTTTTTTTTATAGGGTGCTTAACTATGTGTATATATAAGAATGTTTTTGCTAACTACATCTGCTCTTCACACAAGAGACTTAAATTTCTTATTTGAGAATTATCCAGTAGTGACATGGTTTGTAACTGTGCGTAAATATCTGTGTGTAGTCTAAAATCATAGGCTCTAGATAGCACTTGGAAAGCCAAAACATGTTTTACAACAGAAGCTATTGTTTTTTTTTCAATAAATTGTAATATATTTGCATAAATTTGAATTTAGGGAGTTACCTGCTATGCGGAACTTATTGTAATTTACAAGATTATTGTGAAGTCTTTCACATAGATAATTATCTTGTACTTTTTCATCTATCGAAACGTCAGAGTCACTATCGATCGATTCAATAAATGTTGGAAGTTCAGCAATAAACACAAGATCAGATAGATAAAGTCCTAATTCAAGTTTTGAATAAGTAAAAATGTCCCCCTCCCAAAAAAAAGCAAAAGAATTTAGTCAAAAAGCTGATTCCATGTGACTTCTTACCAAGAAATGGTATGCAACCATGCGTAGTATCGAGATCCTTGAAATCGACCTGACTGTTTGTTAGAACACTTTCCACTGCAGATGTTTCTGCGACCTCTTCTGTTGCCTTTGTCATGCAATCTCGAACATTTTTCCAGTTCCTAAATGGCTTTGCCAGCTCTTTCAGATCGTTAAATATTTGTGCTTCATAACTGTCTATTTTCTGCCATGTTTTTTCTAGGCTCGAAATAGCTGGTGCTTGTAAACCGAGTAATATTTGCATAAGGGTGCTGTAATTCCGATGCTGAAAGCATTTTAATGCAATTCGAATAAACTTTTCGATGACTTTGACTCGTGTTTCGAATGCTCTGCATCTTACAATTTCTGAAGCAACCCACTGGCAAGTCTAGAGAGTTATTATATGTATGAGATTTTATTTTTGTCTTGAAATGTATATAAATTTACGCCTTCTACACCAATAGCTCATAAGAAAAAAGTAATAAATATTAAAGAAAACGGCTTACCATATTAAAAAAGCCAATAAGTTGATCTACTCCCACTTGTTCATCTATTGTTTTTTGTATATTCTCAACATTGACAATTGTTCCAATAGATGACATTCGTTTTTTTGAATTTTGTTTTTTCCACCGAAGCTCAATAAGTTCATCCCAAGTCACATTTTGAAGCATACTTTGCTCAATGAGACAAAATTGCTGCGCAATCAGTTCTGATCGGTACCTCATGACAAACGGCCGGTCAAGTTTTATCGTTGTGCGAGAAAAAAGCTTGTGATGGAATGGTGAAGGTGATATAGGGTCGGTAGGTCCAATTGGCCTCTCACAAAAACAGCTATATTTGTGATCGCAGTGTGAGGTGGATGAGGTACTGATTTTTCCTATTGATTTTTTAATAGATTTTAATCCAGAGTTCATTTTTGATGTCCATGCTTCGCTGGATTTGGTGGAACTTGATGAGGATAGACGGCGTGATCGTGATAAAAAGGAGAATGAAATAGATGGTGGCGTTGACTGATTTGACACATGAAGACCTATAGCACTGTCTTTCCTGTAGTTTTTAGCACCTACTGTTGAAGTAGAACCAGATTTATATAATAGTGATCCGCTTTGCTGTGATTCTCTCCATGTGGAAGTACTAAGTGATGAAAGCCTTTGCTCAAAGCTACTACTCTTGTGAAACGTACGCTGTCTTTTTAGCACGCTTCGCAGATTTCTAATAATGCGTTCATCACGCGGTGATGCAAGGATAACTGGGTGGTCTCGGAGCTGGGTCAAAAAAGTGCACAGCATAAATCGGAGTGTTCGTGAAGACATAAAGTCATACGCCCAATAGTGTGTCAACCAATGACGGATTACAACGAACGTCCTGCACATAAAAAATAAACAAATAAGCAACACTCCTCGAATCAATTATAAATAAATAAAAAAAACATTTTGGAAATTTACCTAATTCGAATTAACCTTCTCTCGTCTGTATTTTCCAACAAAGCCCATCTGAATCTTAATATCAGCAGTTTACAAAGCTTAATGGGTGTAAGGAATTGTCGATAAGTAAGAAAAAAATCCATCAGGAACTCATAATCTATGTAAACAAATGAATATACATATATAATCATGATAAGCAAAAGGAGAATTCATATTTATACCCATTTCCTTTGTCAGTTTTTCGATAAGTTTTTCGACAGTAGCAGAGGTAACGGTATTGTCGGATTTTCCGTAATGGATAAAATGTGCAGAGTCTTTTGCCAATAAATCATATACCTGAGGATCGTTCTCAATAGGTGGCGAAGGTAGGTGTAAACGTGATTCGGAAGGCTCGGATATGCCATTATTTTCCTCTACCCCTATACATCCTAGGGTTTGATGACTCGATGATTTTGCGGTGATGATAGCTGAAATGATTCCCTTGCTTTGTTCCTGAAATTCTAGAAAGGATTTTAGAGATTTTTGGCGGTTTGCAGTAGGGAGTATAGGAAGGCTAGCAGAGGTAGATGTTAGCGATTTTCTCCTTCTTGCAAACATCCTACTGAATTTGCTGCCAGTAGTAATGGATATATGCGAAAAGGATCGTGATG
>VCJE01000530.1:3363-14061 GCA_024140265.1 Backusella liffmaniae | reverse complement strand
ATAAAAAAAAAAAAAAAAAAAAAAAAAAAAAAACGAGTTGAATAGATGAAGCTCTTATATCCATTATGATGTAGAAATCGCATTGGATGAGAAAAATTTACATCGAAAAAAACCAATGATAAGACAGGGAGGTACTTTAGGATGTGGAGGAAAAGAAATCGATGCCATCAAATATTATTCTGAACGTATCCAAGTGCTCTGTGAAAAAATCGATAAGGCAAGGTCTGAAATGTCGTCCTGCAAGGCAACCAGTTATGGATGGATTGCGTATGAGCATGTAGCGTGGGCACATGCAAATGCGCAACGCTTAGCATCGTCTTCGTCACCTCTCTTGACGGGGCTTCCAAAACTGCTTAAAGATGGACCCACACCAAGAGTTGAACTTGCGCCTCAACCCAAAGATATCATTTGGTCCAACGTGGGACTCAATGAGCATATTCGAAATTCAAAGCATCTTGTTGCCTCATGTGTGTTTTACGTTTTTGTCTTTCTTTGGTTTATTCCCTCCAGTATCCTCTCGGCCTCATCCAACGTCCAGAGTTTTCTTGGTCTGTTTCCAAATTCGACACAGTTTATCCATGACCACCCGACCTTTGTGTCATTGCTGAGCTCATGGTTTACACCCCTTTTTATGGCGACTTTTTTTTACATTTTGCCAAAAGTGCTACGACGCATATCGCAGCACCAAGGTTACCTAACAGGGACCAGTCTTGATCGACAGGTGTTGGCAAAGCTCTTTTTGTTTTTTATTGTAAACAACCTATTTGTATTTACTGTGTCATCTACGTTTATTGCCATGTATGGCCAGATACATAAGGCGGTTGAAAGTCGAACTTCACTTACAGTTTATCAGTTTCTTTCAACAATGACGCATAAGCTATCTCAAGTGACCAAAAATTTAAGCGGTAATGCATCACTCTATTTTGTTGTAAAATGATATTAACTCTTAGAAAATAGATGTGTCTACTTATTGGGTAAGCTATGTCTCCCTCAAAGGATTAGGTGTGATTGTTGATCTCGCACAGATAGCTGCGCTTGTTACAATCACTTTAAGGTATGTCACGATTTTAAAGGGAAATTTCTTTTTTTTTTTCTGTATATACATTCAATAGAGTTAATGATGTAATATTAGAAAAGTATTTACAAATCCAAGTCCACGCCAGCTGCAAGGTAAAAGAAAAAGTCTATACGACCGACATGGCTAAACAAAGATTTATATTATTTCATTTAGAATTCACAAGACCTCCTGTTTTTGATTATCCACTTTATTACAATGTGTTGCTATTTTTCTTTACCGTTGGACTTTTATATTCTGTTATTGCTCCACTAGTACTTCCATTCACATTATTGTATTTTCTGTTGGCGACTGTTGTATTCAAATACTTATTGATGTAAGCACTTTTATATATATACACACATCTCGATATTTATTTTTCTTGTCGAAAGGTACGTCTTTGTTACTGGTGTTGAGACTGGAGGACAAATTTGGCGTGTATTATTTAATCGACTACTTGTCTCGACGGTCCTTTTCCAATTCATCATGATTGGAGTACTCAACATGAAGAGTGCACATATCCCATCCCTTGCCATTCTTCCTCTTCCCCTACTTACACTTGTTTTTAAAATGATGTGTAAGCACCGATACGATCGGCACGTCTACTATTATCGTCCAAAGATTGAGATGCCCATTGAGAAGGGAAGGGTGAACGACAATATAGGATTTAAATTCGGTGATCCTGCCTTTTATGCAGAATTACCGGTTCCCATGGTGCATGAACGTGTTCGCCACCTCTTACCAAAATTGTACCGTAGTCACGAAAAGTCCCTCAGTCGCCCCTATGTTAGCAAGATGACGCGCAAAACAAGTGTTCGACATTTATCTGTTATCCAGCTTCAGCATGCATCCGGGGGTGAATTACAGTTTCAGAGTATGGGCAGAGAAGACATTGAAATTGATGATTCGACAGAAGGTCTCAAAGGCATGTACAAGTTTAATGATGACGAAGAAGAAATAGATTTGGGGGATGCGGCACAAGCCAGCACGAGCAGCAATGAAAAACTAAACTATGATCAGAAAAGCGCAGCCATGGCATCAAAAAAGAAGAAGAAAAACCCTTTGAAGCAATTGGGTCGGCAACTAAGATTACCTTTTATTCGGAAAAAGAATAAAGCAGGTCCAAAGAAGGGTGAGAGTCCATATTCATCTCATTTTCCACTTGTCAATACAACAGAGGTTATTATAGAAGAGGAAGAGGAAGAGGAAGAAGAAGAGACATGCTTAGATTACCAAGTTCTTCCTTTCCAATTCCAAATGACAAACGGATACGATTACTTTACAGACCAAGGATCTACCATCTCATCGATTGGCAATGAAAACGAGCCTCATATCAAGAAAGTGTTTACCGGGAACGATCCCGAATAGGAAAAAAATGTCCACTGCATTACATATTATCCGCTCTTGCAACAAGAATTCTCTCTTTGGCTGCAAGTTTCTTATTTTAATCTGTAAATTATGAAATTAGAAATAATTTTAAAGTAATATATAAACATTGCACTTGCTTGCTGTTGTATTTACACTTTCTATAAATAAGTAAATTAAAAGGAAAAAAAAAAAAAAAAAAAAAAAAAAAAAAAAAAAAAAAAAAAAAAAAAAAAAAAACTTTTTTTTTTTTTTTGTATTTCAACTTTTTTTTTCTGTTCTTTAAAGTTAAAATGTATTTTTTAAAATCACAAAGTACAAGTTCTCAACTACATGAAACCGACTCTGGATGTCAAGAAAATAATAATGAAATTGACCCCGATAACATCTTGATATGTTCTACAAATGGCAGAATATATGGCATTCACAAGGAAAATGGAAAGTGCCTTTGGAGAAAAACTTTCTCGAGAGGTTTTTCAACTGGGATCATATCTCTTTTTGTAACCGATAATGATAAAGTAATTGCTGGAACAAACGGCAAAACTTCATGTATGGATATTATGACAGGAGATGTTATTTGGATAAACAATATGAAAGCAAGTTTTGTTTTTTAAGTTTATAAGCTTCGAAAGTCATTAATCCCATTAAACTTTAGGGTTTTGGTTGTGACAACGTGTCGTTGGTCAGCACTCCTAGCCGATCACTTTTATCTAGAAGATACCCTATTTGTGATAATGAAATACTTCCTAAATATCAAGATCATGATTTTAGCAAAAAACCCATCGCAATATGCAGTTCTCGAGGAAAGGTCATGGCTATAAATATTGAAACAGGAGAAGAAGTTTGGAGATACAGCTGTCCCTGGAGCGTGAGTGATATACCACTTGCAGTCATAGATCCACCAAATTTCAAGGTTGGCAGACGAGAGGAATTAGTTTATGTTGGCGCAGGAAAATGGGTATATTGCTTAAGAGTATATACAGGCGAATTGTTGTGGACTTCACGCATATCCAATGCAAAATTTGGCACAAGCTATATGACACTTGCGACCCCTTGGAGTTCTCGTCTAGCTGCAGAAGTTTATTCGGGGTTTAACCAAAATCCTGCAATTCATCAACTTGATAACATTCGACAGCAAGAAATATACGATAGAGATTAACACAAAATAAATCACCATCCATATGCTATTACCACCCGGGTTTTAGAATCATTTTAATAAATAAAGTGAGTTAAAACATTTACTTGATTTCAAGTGAAATATCTCTACGATAGTGAGCTTGAACTCATCTAACAAAAACTCTTTAATGAAATATTCCTTAACGCAAAAACGGTGTATAAGAATATTGAAATAATGATAGACGATTGTTTTTATTAAAAAAATATGAAAAATGGATATAATAAAGAAATAATAAAAGGGTCTCTCAAAGATAAATAAAGTATAAATACAATAGCTTACAGGGAAGTAAAGCAAAATAATAAATTACTGAGTAGGAAGTCTGTCTGTATCCACAGGACAGTTGATCTAAAATGTAGATGGAAAAAAAAGCTAAAGTCAAATATATCCCAGTCAAATTTAATGCATTTCTTACCTGGAGGTTGGCATCAAAAGTAAAAATGGATGGCTTCTCGCTTCTAGGTAAGAAAAGTTGATTCCAGAAAGTCTATTTAAACGAAGAATATAGTGTATTAGAATAAATAGTCCATGCTTGTTTTTCATTTATTTGTATTTATACCTTAGCGATCCATTGATGTCCTTTCAAGCTTGGATGGAAGCAGTCAACATTACTATGATAAAATAGTTGGGGGGGGGTAAGCATTAATGCAAAGCGTAGTTTATGTTACTATTGGTATTACCTTAATGCATCAACAGGGAAAGTAGAGATATCGATGGGGGCAGGGCTATACATAACAGCAAATGTTCCATTGGCAGTTCCTTTGTATTTATCAGCAATAGCCTGAAGTTTTGCATTATAAGCTATATTATATAAGTTAGAAACAAGAGTTTGCAAACATATACTTATACAAGTGATATTACCATCCGATAAAGTATCCATCTTAGCCAAGTTTTCAGCAGAGTTAGAGCAAGAGCATTCACCTGTGTTTTGAATAAAACCATTGGGTACACAGTATGATTGTCCTGCCGTCAAAGGGAAAACAGCTGAAACCTTGAAGGTGCCAACTACAAATTCACATGTAAGCAAATAACCTGATTAATGGAAAAGGAAAACTTACATAGATTTACAACGGTCTTTGGAATTTCATTCTTGATGCGTTCGATGGCAGCTTCTACATAGCTACCATAAGCATCAGCAGTAACCTTATCCATAATGGTACTATTGCATGAGGCGCATTGGTCGTTACCTAGTTGTAAATATAAGTCAAAAAGCACTCGCGCACTCAAATATAAGAATACATACTTCCGATTTGAATAGTAATCATCTTCCAATCATTTTTATAGCTAGTGCTGAGTATATACGACTTCATACCTATAAGGAAGACAATCATATTATTAAAAAAATATCAAAATAAGGACTATTTTGCTATGAAACTTTACGAGGAATGAGATAATCAAGTTCAAAATCCAGATTCATGGCTACTGCACCACTTTGAGCACCATTGAGATTATCCCTCAAAGGACGATCTAAATATAGAAAAGTTTAATGAAATTAAGATTTCAGATGAAAAACTTTTTTTTTTCCATTTACATATTGTTTCTGGAAAGCCGCATGTATCCCCATTACAGAACGAAGCTAAGTGACTCAAAACGGAACCACCTTGAACTTTTGAGTTGTATTTTTTTACGAAATTTGGCAAAGTGACTGCGCCAGTATCTACGCCCATAGCGTAACTGTTGCCACGATATTCCGAAACGGCACTGAAATTTACAATTCCGGTACCTTGATAATCAACACCCATCATTGCAAAACCTGCCATGATACTATTTAAGCACCATTTAGTACTCTTAGCCCCATTTTTGTTGGTTTTTTTTTCTTTTACCTATCACCTAAACCAGCGACAATGTTAATATCATCGATGCGGAGATCAGTGATATCTTTTGCTGGACTTGCACGAGGTGCCAAGGCAGGGCAGTCAGATATTGATCCAACGGATGCAGCAATTACATTGCCAATAAATGCAATGGATAAAGCAAAAATCGATTTTGAAGAAACCATTGTGATCTTTTTATAAGAAATAAAATACAAATAGTAATAATAAAAAAAAAAGGGGCAATAGAAAGAAGGGCTTTTTATATGAATGAGTCGAATTGTAGCACGTTGTATTGTGCATGTCAAGGGAGTGAGCGCGAGTGAGAAAGTCATCTCTATTAGATATAGTAAACCTGGCTTTCTACGATTTGTATGGGCTTAGAATCTTCATCGGTCGTGAGGATCTTGACACATGATAAAAAGCTAGTAACGAAAATAACACATATGTGCTCGCTATCTAACTTTTTTTTTTTCGGTACGTGGTTTCTATTTCTATTCGTCCGTGAATTTGTGTTCCCATTTTCCACTATTAGTTGCATAAAAAAAAAACCATGACTCTAATGTGTTATGGTTCCTAGTATTACAATATGACTTGTAATTCATGATGCCATTTAGAAATCAAGCAAAAGTGGCTAATGATAATAAATAAAAGTGCCACATTATTTATTTTAAGCACAACTATTATGAAGAAGAGAAAAATAAATTACTGCCCCTGTTAACGTTATTCTTTTACTATAATGTGTTTATAAGATTATAAAATGAGAGAATATACTAGGCATAAGCAAGTAAGGAGTATTTGTATAATGTCGTACATGAATGTGGTGTATCGCATCAAAAGAAAATGAACAGAGTGAGATGGATGATCTAAGCTGATTCTCCAAAAAACCTCCCTTTCAATTTCTATAATAAAAACAGATGCCGTTAACATTTGGTGATCGGTGTGGTATTTTCCATTTTTCACATTGTGTACAAAACTACGAAATCGTTTGTAACACGTTTACCGATTTGTAACACAATCTGTCACCAGGTTAAAAAAAATCTTGGCCGCGCTTTTTTGGAAATAAATTCAATAAAGCCGCGAATGCCTTTCTTAGGATGTAATAATTTAAGCCATGGTACTCTTAGTGGATCACCAAAAGTTTAGATACACAAAAAACAAAACAAAAAAACAATACCAAGCCGCGGTGAAGTAATGTTATGGTAGGGTCATATTATCTAATACGAACAGTTTCCTCTTTTGAAATGAATTCAAAAACCTTATAGTAAGCTTTTATAATTCTCATCTCATTAAACAGCATAAAATTATTTCGTAAGCAGTTTTTAATAAAAGAACCCCCTCCCATCTCTCTTTTTCTCTTATATCACGCTCATCATTTATGAATTCTGTCTTATATCTCTCTTAAATCAAATAAAAATTAGATTAGGTTTATAAATTAGCAATCCATTATCTATACAATGAGATGAATAGATATTGGGTATTCATTCGCTTGTTGATGAACTTTTCTTCATTTGAAGATCGACTTTATTCTAAAATGGGCATTTACTTGTCACAAGACAGTCCCTTCGAGCTTTCTGACTTTTGAACACAAAGGGCATTAATGATTTTACTACTCTATTGTTCAAAATGCTGTCAAGAAACATTCTAAAGGATTTCCCAAAACAAACAAGAAGTTTAAATGCAATCAAGACGATCAACAGTTACTTTGAAAGTCAAGGGAATACGGAAAGAGAAGTGAGCTAAAGAATATGTCTATTTTTTCTTTTAAAAAGAGGCGCTAAAACTGCTATTTATCACGTAGCCACTTCCCACAATGATGCAGATTGTTGATTACTGCAAAGTCAATCCACGCTTACTTACCTGTAAAGTATTTAAAACCTCAACTATTTGAATGAGACAATCTAAAACCAATACTCTTTTTATTTGTTTAAAAGTGCGCGATTCACCACTTCGCGACTTGCACGATCCAAAACTACCTTATCTTGCAGTGCATGATTGGTATATCAGCATATCTTTAAACTATATCGAAGCTTCCATGTACATTCTATCCAAAGCCTTTGATGCAGACTACAGGGTAAGACAAGGGAAAGCAATAGAGTTAATATGCATTTGACACTAAAGATGCAAAGATGTTTTACAAGTAGAAAAAAAGACATGACCGTGATCAAGTCATAAAACTATTCTCGGGCTATGTCCAAGATATTCATACTTGCTATAGCGACACACTTTTGGCTTTAAATATGCCCTTTCCAGAGTATGAATAAATAAGAGAGAGAGAGAGAGAGAGAGAGAGAGAGAGAGAGAAAGAAGGGATAATGTTTCTCATACAATTTATGATACATAGAGACAGCAACATGGGATCAGATGAATTACAGATAAAAGTAAAATACGCAAATCGACAGCTTATCAAAGACAAACTTCCCACCTTTTTTAACGAGGCATCACGTATGTTTTACGACTTGGGATTGGACTTAATTGAAAGTAAATATCGACTACAAGCAACAACAGAAAAAAACGAATCATTTGCCAATCTGTTTACCGATGGGATGGAATATCAAGGACAAGAATTGGAAGATATGGTTCAATTGATTTGGGATGAGCATTTACCTGATGGAGTTGATGTCTACAATTTGTCAGATCAAATATTAAAGGATCATCGAAAAAACTTGATATCTTATACTGGGTCGATTAAATTAGACGAATGGCTTTCACCTGATGATCATGACAAGACGATAGAAGTAAAGAATATGGAAGAAAAGCTTGTTAGCTTTGGCGAAATTTGTGATATGTTGAATAGCCTTTTGATATTGCCAGATTGGATGACTATTTTGAGGGAAAAGATTAGTAATAGACTCAGTGTGTCTACGTGGAAGGAGAGTTGGGATGTTCGAATGACACAGATTCAATTAAAATGGCTTCATACATTAGTTATACCTTGGCTATCTTTTACTATTCCAAAATTAGAAAACGGTAATATTTTTCTCTCTTTTGCAATTTACCATTTCTAATTCTTTTATTTTTAAACATAGGAATTGATTGGAATAACTTTATAAGAAAGAAGGTGAAAGCAGAGCATATTGTTTATGAGGCTCTTTATAAGGAAATGTAAGTAAATATAATCAACTTCTCTTTAAATATCTGTTATTAAATCAATATCGACAGGATACCACATATATTTAATATAATTCGTGAATATCCTGATACAAAAGAGGCCATAAACGACTTTCATGTAAGTCGATAAATGGCGATAATTGAATTTAGTTTAATTTTAAAAAAAAATAATAGATTATTGCAACTAGACGAGCTTTACTAAAAAATCTAAGGGATTCCCTAATGCATGCGTAAGTTGCTTTTTACGGACAAAAGTACTATATTAAATAATTAAATCTAGGTTACAAGAAAGATTGCTTCATCAAGGTGCTTCAGCAACAGATATTTTGGAGCAATATAGCTTATGTATACAATGTTTGTCCATTATTGACCCATCATGTAGTATAATGACCCCGGTGATTGACCTAATTGAGACGTATATGAAGTAAGTCTGGTTATTTATCTTATAAATGCACATTTGCTTTGATTTACTAATTAGCAATAAAAAATAGAACCTATCGCAATGATGTTGTTCAAGGAGTGATCGATATACTGAGATCACCCGAGTATGAACATTTTTATCCAGATGAAAATAACATTTATGCGTTTAAGCAGTCAGAGTTGAATGAAGATCAGGTGTCTCAAGATTTGGTTATTGTTGCTGAAGATACACCAGGTAAAACATATTATCTCCTTTGCATTACAATATCGCTTAACAGCATATCATATAGCTAAATTGAGAAGATTGCAGGACAAGTCTGCTGATCCTGTTGCTATGCTTATTAGCATGTGCAAACCCATTAGTAGCTTCGTTGAAGGTTATAAGAAAACCTTGGGCGAAGTTCTATTATCCTCCGACACTTATAATGTCGATAAGGAATTTGTTCATCTAGAGCGACTCAAGCAATATTTTCCTATAGACACATTATCTGCCTGCGATGCAATGCTAAAGGATATTGATGAGAGTAAACGTATTAATAGGAAAGTGCATGAAAACCCCGAGATTGGTAATAATATGCAAAGTCTCGTTATATCCCGTCGGTTCTGGCCAGAAGAGGAGTGGGAAGATTCCGATTTCGAATTACAACAGGATTACAAGAGGTAAAGTAGTTACACTATTAAAAAAAAGGCACTGGTATTTACCATACTTCTTTTTAGTATGTTTGACAAGTACAAAGACGAGTACAGGAAAACAAGAGCATCACGCTATCTTGTCCTTGTACCTTCACAAGGCTCAGTTAAGTTAGAACTTGAGCGCGAGTCAGGCACTTTAACCATACAGACAAGTCCTGAAGCTGCTTCTGTCATTGACCTGTTCGAGACCAAAGGTAAATGCCGTCATTATAGTACTACAAAAAAAAAGTAATATATTCACATCTTTACTGTAATAGATCAACGTTTAACTATTGATGATATCTCTGAAAAGACAAATATTAGTCGACAAAGGGTATTAGATTGTTTGGAATTCTGGATCGGCAATGACATAATACAGCAATTAGCTACTGGCGAATTTTGTCTTGTAGAAGAGTAGTGCTAATAAATAACTAAATACCCTCTCACTGTGATGATTTCTGTAATAATATGTATATTGAAAATGGTGTGATTGGCCTTATGTATAATTTTATAGTTATTATGTTATTAAAAATGGACTTTTAAAGGTAAACGTGGAGAAAATATGTAACTTAAAAATATTTTTTTCTACTTTTTAAGAAACTTTTTAGTGCTCAATGCAGCCCTTTAAAACTTACCCTTTAAAGATACATTTTGAAGGATAGTAAAAAAAAAAGGAAAGGGAAAGATAACAGTAAATATAATATAATTTGGTTTGTTCCCAATTCATTGTTATAAAACGCTCAAGCTCCATAATGTAAGATATTAAAACCTCTTGTTAATATGAGATCATCTGTGTCCCGTTTGTACTGCTTGAGTATTCTGAGCTGACGATCAAATTGAATGCATCACAAGTCTCATGACAAGTGGGAAAAGGAGGGGAAAAATGTAACACTTTTGAGAAATATAAGGTATGGATGACTTATTTAAATTTCTCATAAGTTAAAAAGGCTTCTTTTCTGGAATTACAATAATATAAAACTGATTATAGCATTATTATTCCTATCAGTAAAACAAAGTAAAAAGAAAAAAGCAAAAAGTACTGTTCACTGGTTCGAAAATAACAGTTGGGTATATTTATAATATATTAACCA
>VCJE01000518.1:49027-67954 GCA_024140265.1 Backusella liffmaniae | reverse complement strand
TTTTTTTTTTTGTCTATCTGTGAATCCACACTCCATGTGCAGTCATATATTAACACATGATTGCGACTATAATAATACAATGTTTTAGTATAATTTAAGTAATGATGTTTGTACATCAATGCCTGTAACAGGGTTGCGTTTACTTTTTTATTACTATTGGCTAGCCCATCTCACTTGTGACTTTAAAAATACCCACCAGTGTAGATGAAAAGGTGTGCCTTCACAGTTATAGGATCGAGTCAGTGAATCTAATACCGTGTGCATATATACGATAGGATTGAAAAGAAAAAAGTACTAAAATTGGAAAAATAACAGACTGCAGTTATTATAGCTCATAAACTTGACCCATGTATTTTGGCATGAAAGGAGATATAGAGACTTGACTAAATAAAATCGACCTCCAAAGGAGCCATGACAATTATATTCATACATAGTGGATATAACTATCCATATAACATTTCTTTATTTTTGATGACAAGCAATTTTTTTTTTCATAAGTGCATTTTCTAAATAAATAAAAAAAGACAAGAATGGTAATAAAATAAATAGAATACAAACATAATAATTAAAAGAATCATATTGAATTATGTAGATTCAAAAACAAATTCATAGGATGGCAGACGACTTGCTTCGTACACTGGAAGAGTGTCTTCATATTCAACCGCTTTTAAGAATTTTGGAGATAACTCTGCATTAGTTTCGATATCAGAGTAAACCTTTATCTCGTCTGATGATCTGACTCCATTTCCTAGAGTACCAATCGTAATAGGAATGTTCTTCAATTGGAGCTTATAGTTTAGAATACCACCCAGTTTACCGTTCTTCTCGATATTGATGTGTAAAAAGTAGGATATGGACGACAAGTTTCCGTAATCAAGTGTCGGTGTAATATCAGCATCAAGTGGAAGTGATAAGTCTGCTTCGCACGTATAATGATTAGCTTGCTCTGTTTCTATCAATAACAGTTTGGTTGAGGTTGATGCAACAATGGTAGTGAAATCTGGAATGTCGTCAAATGCAGAAATATGCACGACTTGCTTCATTAAAAGGCTAACAGTAATAAAATTTGACCCTTTTCTTTTGGAGATATTATTCACAGACAGATGAAATCTGATCCTGTCGCCTGGGATATACTTGTTTGCGTAAAGGCATACATTGGCTTCCAAGTCGCTATTTTTCTCTGTGATAAAGACAGGGCTTTTAAGCAAGTTTGTTTCAATAAATGGCATGTATTTTAAAGGTTTGCTGGTTTGAATTCTACCGTGATTTTTCGTGTCAACAATTGCGATTAACTGATAGTGAACAATGTAGACTTTGTTTTTAAAGGATGGTGGGAACTGTATTAATGGCATCTGGACAATAAAAGGATAGCTGTATTCTGGCTGATCAAAAAGAGCACATTGGTTCTTGCTATCCCAAAGATAACTTTGAGCACCAAATATAGCCTTCTTTGTTGCCCGAATCAAACCAGGCCCAACTTCATAGTAAGGAATAGTTTCGCTTGCATGAAAAGCTAATCTAATTCGCTCTATCTCAATGGTTCGAGTAAGGCTTAGCTTTACGGAGCCTGGGTTAAATTGGACTGGGTTAGACTATTTTATATCAACTTTAGTTGGAATAAACAACCTTGAAACACAGATCCAGGACCATAAACGAGTTGGTTACTGATTGTCCAGCCAAACTCTGGTAAAAGATGTATTGTTACATCACAAACAGACATTAGTATTAAATTATCAGAAAACATACACAAACACACAAAAAGAGTATCTATTTATACAACTTTTGAATGTACAGTTTATTTGTCATAAAATTTGAATGTATGTGATATCAAACCGCAGCATTTCTTATACACTTTGTACCGCAGCAAACACAAAAAAGGTGTGGAAAATGCCAAGTTTGTGTGAGTGTGACGTAGTGGGCGAATGAACTTATTGAATATATTTATGAAGGAATCGTCTGTGGAAATCAGAACGAAGCATATCGTTTACAAATCTCTTCTTGGGTTTATCATCAATTCCTCTTGCTTGATTCTTAAAGATAACATCATCGTCCCATCTATTTGAATGCATGTAAAAGTCAGCGGTGGATTCACCTTCTAATTTAGGCATATTTACCAAGAGCACTTGGCTCTTGGTTTTCCCATTTACCTTCTCTTGACACTAAAGTCACGCTTTTCGTTACTAATTTGTAAAAGTGGGTTACCCTTCATAGCTTCTTCTTCCTTTTGTCGCTCCTCCTCTTCCTGAGTCTCTCGCTCTTGACGCTCTTTTTCATCAGCACGCTCTTTTCTGATACGTTGTAACGTTGCTAGCAGTTCAGCTGCATTATCGTCGTCATCATCCGAATCATCCGAGTCATCGCTACGAAATAAAATAGTGTTGTTGTTACTGGTTTGTGTCTACCCCAGTCAGTCATTGCGTGTATATAATTCATACCTGCTACTCCCGCCTCCATCACTTTCCTCATCGCTATCTTCTTTGTCTTGTTTAGCTAATCTTTCTGCTTCTTCCATTAGCCGTTTCTTTTGTTCATCCTGTTGAGTATCCTCAAGTAGTCTGTTGTGAATGTTTGATACACCTCCTTCTTTCTCCTCATAATATTCGCTTTCTGCTTTTTTCAACTCTTCAATCAACTCGCCTCTGTTTCCAATCTCAGATGTTGTGCCTTGACCAGGCTGTCTGAACTTGAGCTTAGTATGAGATGCAAGATCGCGAGCACTGTATTGGAAACTGGGTGCTTTACTATCATTTCCTCTAGCGGGATCAAAGGTAGGACGGGCAGCAGTTGTCTATATTAAGTGCGGTTATTTTCGTTTTTATCTTTGAGATATATTCTTCTTTATGTTAAATACCATGGTTTTCGATTTAAGGTGTTGTGTATGAGAATTGGGGTGAACCAGTTAAAAAAAGGGAAACAAACAAAAAAACACATACACACACACACATTACTAGAATGGCTACGTCATCCAGACGTGTGGCTTATTTCTATTTCATGCAGTTTAGTTTTATTTATAAACAATCAATTCCGATAATGGACAGTTGTGCATGATTGGTACAGATGGCATCAGATGCCACACATTCCTTACAACTTTTTGGCGTAAAAATAGGAGTGGGTACATTTTTTTTTCTGTGTTATTGTTTACTTTTTAAGGAGATTTTCCTTCATCATAAATAAATAGAACAAGGTACCTCCACGTTTTTTCTGAAACGTCAAATTTTGATTGTCCACACTATCCAAATATTATCTTTTTCAAGAAAATGAGAAAAGGGATGAGAAAAAGTGAATGAGAAAAAGTGGGTCAAAGGATATTCGGATATCTTATCAAATCACTATAATAAAGTTGTTTTATGTAAGTATTTTTGGATGTCAAAATATAAATTGTGTATACTTTTGTATTGTTATGACTCAGGTTAACATAGACTTCTTTATTTAATGGGTGCTTTCAAAAACGTCACCTAAGGGACTATTTTAAAATTAATATAGCAAACCCAAGTTTATACCCATATAAATCAAAACTCATGATACATCAACCTTAAATGTTGTATTTGAGTGTCCCAAAAGATAAAGATAGTTTCTTTTCTTCATTTGTTTTAAAACAAGATGTGTTTAATTTTTACAGTATAAAAATTAAGCTGCTGAAGCAGTGAAAGGATCGTGTTTGTAAATACCGTTTTGCGCCCCGTTTACTCTCAGTAAATTAGACATAAATACTATATAATTGATATCAATGTTATGTAATAAATTACATATTTACTTCTTTATTTTGATCCCTACGTTATGATTTTCCCCATTCTTGGTATCTACAATATGCTTGTTTGCTTTGAATCTACTACATTGGTTTTCATGATCCAATTATGGTTACTTTTCTCACTAATTCTCCTCAATTTGTAATTTTTTCTCAATTTCTTGAAAAAAACAGTATTACGTAAACGGAGCAAATCATTCCAGTCCCAAATGACACAATACCTCATTTATGTAATTAACACAGTAATAATGACTTACTCCATCTCCTTGTAGTACATAGTGAATAAAGGCCAAAATGGTCCAAGGGTTTACACTTTGTATGTTCCATTGTGAATAGCTTGTTTCTCATCCAATACTTTTACCAGTATTTTACACGAGTATACGAATCATTCTTAAAGTACTTATCAATTGTACAGTTGGGGTATTACGAACGTACATTGAATTATTGCTATTAACTCAATTACTGCCAAGATGTAAATACATATTGGTTTGTATTTGGTTTTTATCAAGTAGTAGAGAATATAGTTACAGTTAAAATCAACAAAAGCTGTTACTTTGGTTGACATAAACCTTCCAAAGGGAAATTTAATAATAGCCATTGATAAAATAAGCATAACTCCAACTTTTCTTGTTCTTGTTCTTTGTAGTCTGACTATATTCAGAGTATAATTTAACTTACAATTATCTCAAATTTCTCCCAACCTTAATACATTATAACGGTATTGCTATAGTCCAATTTAATCAAGGGTCTAAATAATGAAATCATTATTATCATATTCATTACATCTTGGTTTCGTCGTTAACAAATAAACTATAATCCCGTTTCTGTTGTGAGATCGGATATGGCTCAAAGTACAACCTTTTTTAGTTTAAAGTACCAAGAGATAAGTAAATATTCATGAGCATTGAACACTTGGATTCCTCAATTTAGAAAACCTTTAAAAAAGAGACTTGATATCAAATAAGCATAAACTGAGTTGAATTATCAAAGTAACTCTACGGGTTTCGGAGTCGTCAATGAGATAATTCTGCGATAATTGTTATGTCTTAAAATTGACCCCCAATTTGAATATAAAAGTAAGGATTTGAATAATCATATTAACGTGAATTGATACTAATATTAATATTTAAAATGGTATTCCTTTCTCATGCAATCTCAGAAGGTAAAAGTGATATGAGATAAATAACAATTGAACTACGTACTGATAATCATCTTCCAGATCGTATCGATGAGGCTAGTAACTTGGGTTCTCATCACCCTGATAACATAGATACAACAGTTTATGGTACTAGATGGGCAGGTGAAGATATACCAAGGTAACACGCGAAAAAAAGTTAAAAAAAAGTGCGTTTGCTAATATGATATATGTAGATTTGAGATGCCATCAGTAAGTGGGATTTTTATGAGCCTTACAAGACACTAAACGTTCTCGTTAATTATACTATATTAAAAAAAAAACAGGACGAAATGCCTTCAAGTAAGTTATTTGTAGAAATATTTTATTTTTCTAGCTAATCATCCTCTTATTCGTTTTAGAGGTCGCCTATCGACTTATAAAGGATGAGTTAGCTGTACTTATTATTTTTTCATCTTTAAATGCTTTTCACTAAAGTGTCTTTATATCTAAATATAGCTTGATGGCAATCCCGCGCTTAATTTAGCTACCTTTGTTACAACCTATATGGAAGAAGAAGCCGAGAAGTTAATGCAAGAGAATCTCTCTAAAAACTTTATCGATTACGAGGAATATCCCCAAACGGTGGAGCTTTGTGTAAGGAATGAAAATGGAAAACCAGAGTGATAGCCATCTTCTGACTATTGTATAACTTAGAATCGTTGCGTTAATATGATTGCTAGACTTTTCCATGCACCTATGCATAGTAGAGAAGAAGAAGCACTTGGGTGCTCAACTGTCGGTTCTTCCGAGGCGATTATTCTGGCCACTCTTGCTATGAAACGCCGCTGGAAAAATGCCCGCAAAGAAAAGGGCCTCTCCACCGAAAACCCTAATCTTGTTTTAGGCGCTAATTGTCAGGTTGCTTGGCACAAAGCAATCCGCTATCTTGAAATAGAAGCCCGAGAAGTTGACTGTAGAGAGGACTCTCTTTGTATGGATCCAAAAGTAGCTGCTCAACTTGTTGATGAAAATACCATTGGTGTTTGCGCGATTTTAGGCTCAACAGTAAGTTGCTTAAAGTTTAATTGCCGTATATATGCTCTCATTAAACACCAAAATAGTATACTGGCCATTATGAAGATGTAAAGGCTCTTAATGAATTGCTGGAAGAAAAAAATAAGGCTAATGGATGGGATGTTGGAATTCACGTTGATGCTGCTAGGTAAATCATGGATAGTTAAAAGTATTTCTTCAACTATCAGCTTATCTTATTCTGCAAATATTTAGTGGTGGTTTTGTAGCTCCTTTTATAGTTCCTGAGTTAGAATGGTAAGTTTCGAATTCATAACAAGGTTCAAAATTAAAACTAATATGAATATTATAGGGATTTCCGCTTGAGTCGTGTTGTTTCCATCAATGTTTCTGGCCACAAATACGGACTTTCGTATGCGGGAGTGGGATGGTGTGTCTGGAGAAGTCCTGAGTATCTTCCCAAATCTTTGATTTTCAACATCAACTACCTTGGGAGTGATCAAGCATCATTTACTTTAAATTTTAGCAAAGGTGCATCTAATGTCATTGCTCAATATTATCAGCTAATTCGATTGGGTAAAAGTGGATACAAAAAGGTGATGGACAATCTTATTGCCACAGCAGACCATTTAGGAGATACTTTGAAAGCCACTGGAAAATTTGAAATAATGAGCGAGAGCCATGGACGTGGGCTTCCTTTGGTTGCTTTTAGATTGAAAGAAACTAATAAGTATGATGAAGTAAGTTTTAGATAATCGGACATTCCCAACTTATTTTTATAAACCTCCCTCAAGTTTGATATAGCAGCCAAGTTACGTGAGAGGGGATGGATTGTTCCTGCGTACACTATGGCGCCCAAAGTAGAATATATGAAAATGATGCGTGTTGTTGTCCGCGAGGATTTCTCCAGAACTCGCTGTGATCTTTTAGTCAAGGATCTTCTTTCAGTAGTTGAATATCTTGGAGGCTCTGATGAAAAAGCTATCCAAAGATATCGGTAAGTGAAGCAATGATAATAGCTACATATAATGTATATTAATGATATATTTAGTGAACATCGCAAGAAACATTCTCATAGTTCTCTTCATAAAAATCCAAACTCTGTTAAATTTACGCCTAAAGATAAAGATGCTCCTACCGAAGATGATCCAAAACATGCTAAACATGGCATTTGCTAATTATTTCTATATCTATCCATATATTTATTAAAAAAATAAAGATCAGCGTCAAAATAAAACATATCGAATTACTAATAAAATAAATTTAATTTATTTTTAGTTAAATGAAAAAGATAATTCTAGAATTATTTCAATAGTCTTAATAAAGTAGTATACGTTTTCAATTTTATTTTTTTTAGCTTTCTTGATTGTTTTCAGCAGTTCCAGATCATAACACATGTACTTCATATAAAATATGTAAATTAAATTGTTTTAGTTGTCATAAATAGAAGCCTTCTTGCACTTAAAAAGGAGAGCATTCAATTTTAATATGATTTTTAATGCTATATTTGGGTTCAAAGATATTCATTATGCATCATCGGACAGCAGGCCCTGTGTTCCATTGAGTAATATCTCTATTTCTTCAACTACATATTAACAGCATATGTTTTTGTGCCAATTAAAATTGATTGTACTACCAAAGAATCACTCTTGAACACGTCTGTTTTGAGAAAAATGCATCTCAAAAGAGAAAACCTAAGTCCAAGCAAATATTCAACACTGTATTATTGGAAATTGTATAGAAAATAATAAACAGATGGATGAGCTTTAAACCACTTTATTTACAAAACCCCTCATACTAAACAAAAATCTCGCATAAGGTCATACGGCAGTTTTCGGAGTATATTTCGAAATGAGAGATGGCGTTTACTATACTTTGTTTACTTGTTTGTTTTATCGAATTTATTTATAGAAGTTTACAAATGTTTTTGTGCTTATTTTTTTTTTTTCCAAAGTCAGGGATATCGCTGGTGATTTTTCACCATTTTTAAATATTGCAGTATTTGAAATCATCAGTTTATAGATTTATAATGAAAGTATTGGGCAATATTAAATAAGTGTGTTATGGAGGCAAGTGAAGGTTAGTCAGGTAACGCAACGTTGTATTATTAGCAAGGATGTGATAAGGACCTGAAATTATGAAATGCTATGATGACAATTTCTTATAATCCTTTCTTCATGATTTTCATGAACTCCTGAAGCCTATTACCTTTAGTTCATCATATGATCAGCATTAATGAGTACTCGCACGGGTGACCACCGCGAATCCTGCATTTAGCAATTAAAAAACATAAAACCTTACATCACAGTGATGAGGTGTTACATAAAACAAATGGAATGTAAAGTGATGATGATATTTACTGTGAGGCTATTATTACTGTTATAAATAGTAATTTGTTTATTCAAACAGTTCTTTGTGACATTCCCATTTTTAAACCGTTACACGCCTCCATTTTATTGTTTGCGTTTTAGGCGGACATTATGTATGGCGAAAGTTTTGTTTTGGATCTCAGATTTCTTGCTCTAAAGCAAAATATCGCTTTTAAAAACTAATACTACAGAAGAGGAGTCATTATTAAAAATTAAACAACTTATTATTTATTGTTATTATTATTATGCCATTATTAAAAATCTTTATCTGCAATATATGAAATCACGCGACATGGTACTAAATTGGCACATCTTTAAAAAGAAATAGAAAATTATTAGTTGACACGTATCAGGAGCAGTTACATCCCTGTCCTGGGCATACATTAATCAACCAATGATAGCAACGAAAGGTGTCCTATTTTTGTAAGACTAACTCTTCCCCGGTAAGCTGTTGTGGTGTCTCCTTTACATAGAAAGGGAGTTTCCGCCGCTCTAATAGGAGGCATACCAGACAAGGTTGCAACATGGATTCATTCCCCTGGCGAAGAATTCATTTGTTCAAATCCACCAGTGTATATTCGACCTTAATAGGTTTAAAAATGGTCTAGCTCCAATCCTATTCCGGCATTGAACAAGCCCTTCAAAGAGGAGGGAATGAAAGTAAAAGAAGGTCAGTCTGTATCAGAATCAATTGGAATTTGAGGAGGCGGTTCCCCTCGCTTTTTTGATATTTAAACAAACCTTATAAATTTTGGTATTCTTTTTCTTTCTCTCTCCAAATCTTAACTTTTCTTTTTAAAAAAAAAACAAATATTGATACCATACTTTTCTTCAGGAAAAAAAACAAAACACAAAAGAAAATGACACACTCACTTAGTACCGCTTTACCATTTACAACACGTCAAAAATCTAAACACATTGAACGTAAGGTGGTGCAGCACCAATTCAAGCCCCGAAATCATGTTCGCACAACCTCTGTCCCATCTGTCCTTCCAAGCTACCAACAGTCAAGGCTTTCCATGGATGTTTTATTAGATGCAATTGATTTGGATCAACAAATGCGTCAATTTTTCAAGACAGAAGTACAAAAATCAAAAACCCGTGTCAATGTATTCAAACCAAGCCAAATGGTCCGACGTCGGTCAAAATCTGCACCCGGTGCACCCCCATCTTACCACCAACAACGTGCATTCAGTGCGGTTTGGGTTGCTTGCAATAGAACTGTAACTAACGCCTCAGCTGCACAAGAAGTAGCTAACTTGATTGTACAAAAGCATATCGATTCTGTCAAAAATAGATAAAAGCATTCAGCAGGTTCTTCCTCTATAACCCCCCTTACATTCATTTAAAACCACCCCCTCCCACATTCATTGTTTAACTATTGCAATATTATCCATGAACATTATTTTTCTTTTCTTTTTATAAATTATGTAGTGTCAAGATTTATGTATAAATAGAAACCTTTTATATAAAATAAAATCTCATCCTCATCCAATCCTTGCTTTGTTTAGTTTAACTTTATTATTATCGTATTATTGTTACTATTGCTATTATTAGTCATATACTCGTAATGCTTCTGACATAAGTCGGTCCAATTCCTATTTAATCATTTAAAAAGTTAACATTTGCTGTTTTTTCCTAAAGGACGTATATATGTTTACCTTTTCTAATTGATCTAGGCGACCATGGGTATCCTTAAATACGACACTAATCTCACTTCGGATGCTTGATAGACGACGGCTATTTCTAGGTTTCTCTTCGCTACGAGCTGCACCTCGAATCATCACCATAAGGTCGTTCATACCAAAATCGTTACAGAAAAGCGTTGAATCAGTTGATTTGGGGCGTGGTGACTTTTTGATTTTATGAACGGCTTCATCCAATTGATCAATGATATTCTCAGTTGAATCAGGGGATTCTGCAATTTGTCTATCCGCACTGTCAAACATATTATCTTCTGGGCTACTCATCATATCATGTGTATCCAAAGCAATTTGGGGTTGATACTGAGGAAGAGGTTGATCGGGATAGAACCTATTAGTTTGTGTAGCGTCAGGATGAGGTAAAGGTGTATCTTGACGTACTGGACGATGAGGTCGATCTATAAGCAGTGTCAATAATCCAGTATTTTTTTTTTTTTCAAAAAAAAGGGGAGTACTTACTAGGATGAACTGGGGACGAGTTGGAGACTTGTTGTTGTTGTTGTTTTTGTTGTTGTTTTTGTTGTTGGTGCTGCTGCTGCTGCTGTTGTTGTTGTTGCTGCTGTTCCAATAAATATTGTTCTTGTTGTATTTGTAATTTTTTTCGCTCTTCTTCATGTTGAGCTTGTAATTGCTTCTGCTGAGCTTCCTGTTGCTGCTTCAAGTGTTGTTGTTGTAATTCGTATTCTTCTTCTTGCTGTTGTAATATTAGCTGTTCGCGTTCTAATTCCAAGTTATCTTTCTGGTAACGTTCAGGCTGTTGAATTCCTTCAATAGGGCGAAGTATAAAATAGATTTCGGTATCATCTGGAGGAGGAATATTAACGGTGACGGACGAGCGATCTGGATTACTGTTTCGACGATAAGAAATAGATGGTAGCTGATCACCAAATACACCAATGAGTTTTTCATCTGGTGGCAGTGCGTGTTCTAAAGAAATAACAATAATAATAATAATAATTGGTTAAATTTCTAATAAGTTGGTCAGTATCAAGTCTTTGTTTACCTTGTCCACTAATATGAACACTTAGTTGGTATTTGATCACCTCATCAGAGCCTTCCAAACGAAGAGAGCGTATAGCATCATCACCATCGCCTGTAGCAATCCCATTCAAAATATGGAATTTCTCCAATATTAAATTAACAGCATCCTTCACCAAGACACCTGTGCCTATTTTAATTAATTTATGCTGCACCTCTTTTTCAACCAGGGAAACCTTGATTTGAATCTCGCCGTCTTCAATTCGTTTTGTTTTGGAATACAGGTACAATTTAACAGTATCTTCGACGACTACGCCTTCTTTGGGGCCACCCATGTGAGTATTGTCACTTCCCATAAGTTGAGATATGCGTCTTGCCTTTTTTAAGGAGGGCATAGGTGTATTTGTAGAAGCTGTCAAAGAATAGTATATTTCCAAGGGTTTATCTGAGGGGATAAGTGTATATTCCTCGCCATTACTATTTTTTACCATCAAATAGTAATCCTGATAAGAAAGATCGATTGTATCATGGATACCAAATTCATGGACTGCATTGTGAATTAGCTCTGCAGCTGTAGTAGAATTATAAACGTAAATTTCCTTAAAGGGAATGGAACCGAAGTCGTTACCAGCATAAACTTTAAGTTTAGTTGGTTGCTGCTGCTGCATAGTGGAATCAACACTACCCATTCGGTCACGATCCGAAATACCAGTAGATTGTGAACTAATCGAGGCTGTGTCATAGAGGCTAGAGTTACCAGAGAGCTGTCTTTCCAGTTCATCCTTATTGCTGCTATTTTTTCTCTTCTTCTCCTTACTATCTTTACTACCCCGAGAGAAAAATTTACGGATACCTGATTTTTCCTTCTTTTCTTTAGGAGGACGTTGATTCTGGTCATCAGAAGAAAATATTTTATCCAGCTTGGCGGTTTTCTTTAATTTAGTTTGGATGCTTCCGTCTGAATCACGATGAGTATCATTATATCCACGAGCAATGGAAGGGGTGAGAGAAATTTTAATTGTTTCATCTTCAATATCTAAAGTGTTACGATTATTATTAGATCTATCTTCATGTTCATTAATAATATCAGAATCTGCACTGGAGTGGTGATCATAGACAGCTGTCTGTGCTTGAGAATGTAAGTTGGGATCCACAGAATAATCCGGGTTTGCATAAGAAGAATACATGTCTGTTGGGTGTTGTACTTGTTGCTGTGATGTTGGCTGTGTATCCATGTAAGCTGAATCATCATAGAAGTGGTAAGGATCATCGCTGTCATCTGAAGAATTGTCAGACGAGTCATCAGAGCGCATACGTTCATTCCACTGCTCGAATTCTGCTTCGAAATCTTCGTCGTCACTTGATCCATAAATAATTTGAGATTGAAATTGGACACCTTTTGCAAGAGTAACACGTTTTTGCTGTTTGCTCTTATTTTTAGGAGGAGCAGGGAACACATCTTGAATGTCTTTCCTGGTGAGCTATATAACAATACTTTTAACTCATTTTTAATGGCAGAGGGTGTACTTCTATTCATCTATTCATCCAAATATAAATACCTCGATGTTGCGATGAGAATTTAAGCGTGCTAACCTTTCATGTGGTGTCTATGTAATATATCTTATTTTAAACGTCTAATACTAAATGTATGCACCTGGAATATCTATTTTACCTCAATGTTTTCTGCTGGAATATATCCAACCTCAGCAGTTTTCAAAACTTTGACAAGCCACCAATAGGAATTGCTGTCATCCAAAAGGGTTAATGCATCTCCCCTCACAACCGAGGCCTGTCCTTCCACTGTGGCTGCAAATGTATGAAGTGCATAAACCATATCGAAATCAATATTAGCGTCTGGAATACTTAATTCTGAGCCAGTGTCATCGTCATTGTTGTGCACTTCGCCATCATCTAAATCTTCATCATATTCTTCATAGACATCATCATCATTACCAGTGTAATGGTGGTAATCATCCATGTCATCGTCATAAAGAGAATTGTGCTGAATATGACCTATATTTGAGTCAACATCTCCTCTATATCCTGTGAGACGGCGTCCGTCCTTTTTTGAGGCTGGCATATTTAAATTAAAGGTGTTGAAGGGTATAAGAAGGGAATGGACTGGGTAAGGAAAATGACTATATTAGGTTGCTTCTCGAGTAAGCAGAAATTAGGTATATTAATTATATATAAAGGTGAATTGGAATAAACAAAAGAAAGGGAAAAAACGAAAGGAGAAAGGAGAGAGTGTATGAGGGACAACGTTGTGAGAGGTAAAGGGAGTTTCAAGTTAGCGGAGAAGAAAGTTGTATATATATTTAAGTTCTATTGATTTAGATTGATGTAATACAAACTTATACTTGTCCTTCATTGCCTTCCTACTTTACACAGGAGAGAAAGAAAAGAGACTTACGCTTCATTAATAGCAGAAATATTCATTATAACGGAATAAACCATATATATACATATGTGTAAGTATAGAGATGACTCTAATGATGATCACCCTATTTATAAAGACTAATTGGAGTTATAGATTAAGCTACACCTGTCGACTGAAATAGTTTTTATTAATTGCACTAAAAGCTTTAATTGCAGCTTATACTTTTTAATGATCTGTCTTCACAAAATTGACCTTATTTTGGAAATTAGTCTTTAATACAAATTGGTTTTAACACAATTGTGTTACATCTTGAGCAAGTGTTTAATTGATTCACGACCTTTTCTTTTTTATAAAGCAACGATAAAAACGGCTACTTTCCTCTTCTCTATCTGCTGAGTAAAGTATTGTATTTATATAGTTATAACGCGCTACTGTATAATAAAAGATAAAGGATCATCTAGTTACTTGAATAGTAAGGGATTAACTAGGTATATATGTTTTTAACTAAAAGGAGGGTTCCTGTTTTTGCCTCGTTTTTTTTTCTTTTTAAGAAAGTGTTTTTTTTTTAACTTTTTATGGAATTTCTAAAAAAAAGTGCACATCTTTTAATTTACATCATTTACCACTCGCATTAATCGTAAATCTATAAATTTAAAGTATTAAAGTCGAATATGTTTACTTAATAGCCAAAACGAATGGTTAGCTTAAATATCAATACTAACAACATTTTTTTCCAGAAAATTTCCCGCTACAAAAAAATTACTCGCATTTGTTTAAACAAACAATAAACAGAATATGCTTAAATTATTAAAGATATCAATAACAATAATAGTCTAAATCTGTCATCAAATAGTCTAAATATTACGGCATTCCTTTTCTCATTCTTATCATTAATGAGAACGTCAAGAATATATACGGGGTAAAAGACCTTGTTTTATCGCATCAAGTACTCAAAATAACCGTAGTAAGAGTGTACCATAATATATACATATATTCATATAGTATCAACTGATTGAATCAGCATTTTTTTCAACTATTGTTAGGGCTAAAAAAAACAATAAGGCTATATAAAACACAAACATTGAATTAAAGGAATGAAATATGGGCAACTTCTGTCAAAAGTAAAGTTGTATTTACGTTAATTTTAAACACGTAACGAAAATAATAGGTTTGGTTTAAATCCTTTCATTGATTTATTTAGAAAGTCCATTGATGAAAAATGAAAAGAGCCAATCTACTTCACTTTATAGTTTTCTCTTTTACCAAATTCCAGTTCCTTTTGCATCCAGATTTGTTGGCTGGAAAGGCTGAGCTTTTTCCATAAAAGAAATGCCCTTTGTTTCAAGTTGCTCTAGAATAGGCAGGTAAACATGTGACTTGATTGGTCTTTGGACACCTCTTTCTGGAATTTTGTTGTCCAAAACTAATTCGACTGTCATTGCAGTTGGCAATCCTACTGTGCTTGCCATGGCTGTATGTTTATCATCACCATATTTGACTAAAGTAGACGTTAAAGTTTCCTTGTCGTTAAACAATTACGTTAGCTAACTTATAAAACTTGTAAATATTATAAAATTTCAACTTACTTTTTTTCCTGAAGAATGTTCTACTCCAAACTCATGATGCATTGCCACCATATCTCGCTCACCAGCCTCATACTGGAGTTTATGAGATAAAAGTGTTGAGAATAAATCCAGAGCAGCAGCTCCCTTTGGAGGGTTTATTTTATTTTCAGAGGTACCTCGCGTTAAAAAGTCAATTGCTGACCATGTCATCTGGGCCATATTACTGCCATCACTTAAACCTGTTTTATGAAGCATGGATTCATATCTCTCTTTTTCAGTTAATTTCTGGTTTTTTCCTGAGAGTACACGATCAAAATAATTTGCCTTTTATGATGCTTGTTAATAATGGAGGAAAATCAAGTATTCAAAGATAACATACCCAGTTTTTACAATCATCAAGCACCTGTGATTGATCCAAAAATCCTAGCTTACGGAATGCATAAAGAAGATCCGAATACCCCTTTTAGCAAAAAAAGAAGTGTCAGCTTAACCCAAGTGAGTTCACACAACTGTGAAAAAGTAATACCTTAAATCTTAATGTTCCTCTGAACATAGTATTCATATCAGATAACTGTCCTAAACCATACACATTTACATAGTCAAGAGCATTGCGATTAGCCAATCCTTCAAAAGCGAACCCAGTATAAGGTGTTTCTACAGTAGGAAAGTGTCTCTTCAGTAGATCTTCTCCGGGTATTGTTTGCTCCTAATTACTCATTTAGTTCGTAATTCAGCACGTAAATCAACAATAAAGCGATAAAAACAATACCTTCCCATTATTCCAGTAAACGGCATTATTTGCACTTGCTGTTAGAACGCCACGAGGCGACCAGCTAAACTTATACCCTAAAGGAGCATTTGAAGCTTCAGGTGCAGGTAAACCGCCACACCATGAAACGAATGATCGTATCTAAATTCATGGATATTTAATTATTTCTTCTACTACTTTAACTATAGTGAATTACCTTGGATCCATTTTGCTTCGCATGATCAATAATCTTCATAGCTGACATATGATCCATTCCTGGATCCAAACCAACTTCATTCATAATCAAGATGTCTGCATTTTTAGCTCTGGAATAAAGAAGTCGACGTAGCAATAGATGCTTCAGTACTACCCTTTTATTTTTGTCAGATTAACTTACCCTGTATCTAGCTTTTGCATTTCAGGTGATACATAACTAGCTGTGACCATATGCTTCTTTTCGCTAATGCATGTTTCTGCAACTTTCGTGTGCAAAAATGCAGGGACAAGACTATAAAATAATACATATAAGAACGGTGATTTTTAACTGCATAATTAATAAAGTAAATCTACCTGACAACTACATCTGATTTTTGAATGAGAGAAGATAACTTTTGGCTGTCTGAGATGTCTAATGATACTGACTCGGTGTTTGGATATTGAGAAACAAGCTTTTTTGCTTCTTCTAATATATTGCTAGCTATATAACTAGTTAAGAATTCAATTTACTAACAACTGTTATAAATATATTACCTATGACTATATTAACATCTGGCCTTTTTGAAAGGTGCTCAACGAGTGGTCCAGCGACCATACCAGATCCTAGCAATAAAACGGTTTTTTTCAGTGGAGATGTATCCTTTTTTGGAAGGAAGCTATCTAAATTCTTATGGTTAGCGGTTAAAGAATCGCCGTCAGTAATGAAAGCGTTGCGTAAAGATGAGGAAAGCTCATTTATTGATGAGTTGGGTGGATAAGAAACCTATTTATACTATCAGTTATAGAATGTTTGAGGAATGAATTTGCCCAAGAAGTATATACCAGTTCTTTTATGTACGGATAAAGCGTCTTACTAAAGTATTCACTACTTTCTACAGGTAACTCAGCTGGCAGTATGTCTATTCCCATAATCTGAATACCATTTCCTTCAGGACTATAGAAAATAAAGTATATGGGAGGGTTAACATATTGTATAATGAAAATGTTTGTTTTGAATTATACTTCTTATGTTCCACATCGTTTATTGCATCATAATAATAAAATCCATCATCAACATTAGTGGTATGAGATAGGCACTCAAAAGCCCCCTAAATCAGTGTATTATTTTTAGAAACTAGTGCACAAATAAAGTAAAAATATATACCTTCACATCACACACAATATCTGCTAAACACATCATTTTTCCTTTCTTGATCTGCCCTTGTATTTTCAAACGCTCGATATCAGCCAATTGCTTATTACTAATCAAACGAGGATATCTGGCGTCCCAATAAGCCCCTGTAACAACACAGTTTACATAAGGTGCAATCTGCAACAGATAAGTACACCACCTTATTAAGTTTAGATATGAAAGATTAAATTACCTTTGTGTGAAAACTGGACCTGTACCTGTCGGGGTTTTCACGGTAATCTTGATATGAAACAGAGCCTTGGGTGTTATCTTTACTCTCCATATAATCCGTTACATTCAGTTTTGTGGCATAGAGCTTGTTTAATTTTGGATCTAAATATTTTAAAATTTTTGAAAAATTGCTACAGCTATATATTATTTTAAGACCTACTTTTATCGTTGATCAGCTTTGGTAAATCTTCCGCAGGTACGTATTCATGAGGAAGCTCTTCAAATATTTCCATTGCTCCCTAATTTAATTTAATACATTTGTTTTCAATCCTTTGATCTAAATCAACTAACCTGTGCGACATTTCCCGATCCTGTAAAGGCATAAACTAACGGACCAAAATCTTTTGGGGTACCGTTAGCTATTATCTCTTCACCCATTCTACGCAGACTCGAAGTAGCTTCACTTAAAGTAGGGTATGCATGTGCCATAGAGGTATACTATGCCAAGCTTTTTGTTAACCCCTTTGATTTTTTTTAAATAATTATTCTTTATATTACCATGAAAGGAGTGCTGTAGCCTGAACCAAGAAAGCGATGTCCCATACCATGGATTGCATCGATCATACCTTAGACCACATATGAGTCATCCGTTTTTTTTTAAAAAAAATAGTGAATTGAATCTTAAGCAATTCACTTACCTGCATTTCCAGCGAAACGTCCAAAGGCAACAAGTCTCTTACCAGTATCATCAACAAGTAACTCATAGTCTGCAAGACGTATATTCTACAAAATAATTCCCACGAAGGGTGAGAAAAAATGACGCTCTTTCAATTTAATTTTTCAATATGAAACAAATTACCTTGTCAAGAATAGACTTGAGCATTGGCATATTTTTCTTATTTCCTTTATGCGTATGCGAGAAAAAGAAATACGTCTTGTTGGGTAGTAACGCTTGCTCTGGTACCTCTTTTATTCCAAGTATAAGATTAGCTTTAGATAGGTCCTCCTGAATTATAGCACCAGCCTATAAATAGCAATAAAACTATGAGGTTATTACTCACTACTCGAGGATTATAATTTACCTTTTCATACGATTCATTTGTAAATATGCGTTTTGTACTTGGCTGCACATACACCTTAGTTTGCGTTTCCTGAATCATTCTTTTAACACCTTCAGGAGTAAGTGGAGCGCGTCGCTCCCATCTACTCTTATCTTCCCGTCGGATGCCAATGATTTGATTTGTAGTTCCGTAAAACCTTTTAAAGGTATGACCTAGCCTATTATTAATCCTAGCTTTTAGAATTGCTGATACCATTGTTTACAAAACGTAAAGAAAACAATAAAAGAGACATGATTAACTGGAATGCTTAAGTATTAAAGTTAGATTTATCACACGGTCAGCTGTAAAGAAAATTTGCGTCATCTTACTTTATGAACAAAAAGGTCTTGTTTTATCGCTTGCTGCCGATGTCGTAAGATAGTGATTCTTTTTAGAAACACATGTATCAGGTATTACTTTGTACTTTTGCTGAAACAACAACACTATACTTTTACATCATCAAGGTCTCGAGTAAATACCATGAGCCGTTGAGCCTCCACTTTCTAAATTATTTGTAGCACACATGC
This sequence comes from Backusella liffmaniae, assembly GCA_024140265.1. NCBI lineage: Eukaryota > Fungi > Mucoromycota > Mucoromycetes > Mucorales > Backusellaceae > Backusella > Backusella liffmaniae. The sequence continues at coordinate 49,132 of VCJE01000518.1, read as the reverse complement.
TCGGATGTGCTGACCATTTAATAATAAATTAAGTTACATACTTTGCGTTATGACTGTAAAGATTACTATTGTTGGTAGATTTTGTCAATTCAGGAAACCTTCTTT